>OY019130.1:23806378-24082381 GCA_955652365.1 Eristalinus aeneus
TTCACGATGTCCCTCCTTAGATGTACATGCCATCTAAACGTGTTTGCCTGTGTGTTGGTGCGTTTTTTTTTGCCCTTTTTTGCCTTCTATCGATTTTTGATGCTAAAATGTGGGCGAAAGAAAATTACCGCCCTATGGCGTGTCATACGAACATACGGAAATGTGAATCTGGAGGCGTGAAAGTTTTATCGTTTCATATCGCTTTATTCATCTCATAAAAATTCATTATTCTGTGCGGGTGAGAAAACAACAACAATCTGATGTATTTCGTATTTTTAAATTTTGCACATAACGTATTTCATGGACTACAAAGTTAGGAAAAAGTTTGCCAGTGGGAAGTTATGGAATAAATAAAAGGAGGAGGGAATTGTGGCAAAAGTCATTGTGCAAGCAGTCGGGACTATTATTTCATTTTGAGAATACAACATTTTTGGCTATACAATAATGCACATAGTCGTATGTTATAAAAGAAGCCAGGACTGATTTCACATACGGTTGAAGAATGATGATTTCTAGCAGAAATGTGTGTGTTCCACGAATAGTGAAACAAATTACAGGTGGCTCTCTAAGTGACAGTTCAATTTGCCATCAAAAACCGAGTCGATATCAGGTTCGTAGCTTCTGGTGTTTCCAATGATGATCGCTGAGATTTCAATTGGTTCATCTTCCTAAGGGGTAAACATTTTATTTCATGTCATGTAGTACATCACATTCTTTACATCTGTCATTTCTTATTAGGGTTACACTTTAACTCGGTCAGTTTTGAAAAGATGGCGCCACCTGCAAGTTGTGCCTGATCGTGGAAGAGTTTTCCTACTTTATTGGAATGGTGTGATATCTGTCAAACAAAATGAGTATGCATCAGCGTCTATGTTAGACAGAAACATTGTTTTTCGTCCGGATTTGTCTAGATTTTTACTAAATAAACAGCATTTGCCTTAAATTTTGATTTTCCTCTAAAATTGAATGAAAAGTGCAGCCATAGCACGCTGAATGCTTGTATGTAAGGAGTCAATGGTGAACTCATTCCAACCGATAAATCATGCACATAGTGGTTTTGACGTTTCCAAAGTGGTGATCTTAGCAACGAAGACAAAGGGCATCTTTGGTTGCCCCTAAAACCTGACTGTTTTTTTATATATGTAATTGGTGTGCATTAAATGGTTTGTTTATACCCTTAAGTGACCGGAATTAAGTCACAGCACGGGCCGAAAGTATAGAGGAAGAGAGGGGAAAGGAGGTACCAATGCACATTGGTTTTAAATGCCTATGGATTGTAATAAGGGAGACAAGTTGGTCTGGAAAGAGCATTTTATATTTGTGTGGTGTGGCTGAAGATCGAGTCTCTAAACTTAGCTGTACGTCCGAAGGTGGGCTTTATTGTGAATGGGTGAGCATTCCTACCGAGGTGGGTATTGCGGGTGAATTCTTGAAGTGGAGGAATGCAGCTGGCTAGCTCGTGAGAGCATTTTTTGTTGAAAAAGTGGCTTCAACGGCACAGTGCCCCAGCATATATCACAACGATGTACCGAAACATATGTTTGGCGAGCGCGATATTTCAAAAAATGGCGAGCGCGTTATTTCAGCAAGGCGGCAACCGAGTATGAGCTCATAGCTGGTATTAAACATTAAGGAGCAGGGGTTTAAGCCAATTTATGTGACTTTTCGACTTCTGTAAATGTATCCGTGAAAGTCGAATGAAGAATTTTGAACTTCATATATAGTTGGCGGCAAATGTTTATGGAGATATCATCATCATTATAAAATTAATTGCGTCAAATGTTTATGGAGATATCATCACCATTATAATCATTGTTCCGACAAGCAGGAGAAACAGGCCTTCAACAAATGTGTCTCCTTCAAGACAATGCTCTCCACCAATACCAGACGTATTCCGAATCCATACAGCAGCGCAACCCAGGGCTTCCTGCGTTGTGGTCTACGCCATCCCTCCAGGGCGAGCTGAGGTATGAACTTCGACGTTGTCGTCTGTCGAAAAACATTCAACAACGCAAAGGTGCTAATGATGTGGCTGCATTTTATGAATCACATGATTCAAAAATCACATCCGTAACAGTATTTATACTGTCAACGGAAACACTGATGGAGAAAAGACCATCTTGCGGCGACATGGCACCTAGCAGAGCCGGGTTTTGAGAGAGCTTGTCCGGTAGTGACAGATTGAACAGAGGCTATATTCTGGTGCCACGGGAGATCAGAAGCCCCTGAAACTTCGGTTCCAGCCTGACCGAGCGATAGGCCCACTTGTGGGAGTACCGTGACAGCTGTGCCTTACCACCTAACGTCGCGGGTAGAGTCGAGGTTAGTGTGCTGTGCTGACTTGTCTAGTTGTTGTTCTCCAAAGGCGGTAAAAGGACTATCCCGGCTGAGTGTGGAGTTGCATTCTCAGCCGGGCGCCGAGACCAGCGGGCGGCAGAGGTCTCAGGAAGGTCTGGCATCAAACCAAGGTGATTGTCCCTGAAGCATGATCTCAATTTGGAACTTGGGTAACTAAGGCGAGGTAGCTACGACTCTTGGAAAAATGGACCCCGTGATTTAAGCCATCAGGAAAGGTGGTCACGTAAAACCATGTACCACATCTGCTCCCTCGCGAGTAGAAGAGGCCTATAGTTTCTCGACAACTCCAAAGAAGTTTTTTCTTAGACAATAATTACTCTTTGAGTGTGGACAGAAACTCGAAGGAAGTGGTATCGTAAAAAATGCGACGTGTTCAGCCGGGAATCAAAGCTTGGCTTTGGGTGTGTGAATGTCGCACTCTGCCCATTACCCCACGGCGGCTGAACGGGTGAGCAATTCTAGCGAAGTGAATATTGCAGGTGAGTTTATGAAGGGGAGGAATACAGTTGGCTAACTCATTAGGGCATTTTTTTGTTGAAATAGCGATAAAATAGTGATAGGGAAGCAGCATTTCATCGATGTTTTAGCGAGTCGATTGATTCGGAGCATTATTACGAGAATTGCCTTTTATATTTTGGGATTGGGCAACCCTAGTGTTGCAATCTGGCAACTGCCAGCTCTATCGTAAAGTTTGACATTTTTGAGGTTATACGTTCTCAGAACATTTTGACATACGAGCGCTATTTGTGTTGTTTACAGAAACTTAAAAGATTCATCTCACCCAAAAAATGGTATCGGGGCTGGTATGGGATCTGGTATCGGGGTTGGTATCGGGGTTGCTATTGGGGCTGATATCGGGGCTGGTATCGGGGCTGCTATTGGGGCTTGTATCGGGGCTGCTATTGGGGCTGTTATCGGGGCTGGTATCGGGGCTGGTATCGGGGCTGGTATCGGGACTGGTATCGGGGCTGGTATCGGGGCTGATATGGGATCTGGTATCGGATCTGGTATCGGGGTTGGTATCGGGGCTGCTATTGGGGCTGATATCGGGGCTGGTATAGGGGTTGCTATTGGGGCTGCTATCGGGGCTGGTATCGGGGCTGGTATCGGGGCTGGTATCGGGGCTGGTATCGGGGCTGGTATCGGGGCTGGTATCGGGGCTGGTATCGGGGCTGCTAACGGTACTGGTATCGGGGCTGGTATCGAGGCTGGTATCGGATCTGGTATTGGGGTTGGTATCGGGGCTGATATTGGGGCTGCTATCGGGGCTGGTATCGGGGCTGCTATTGGGGCTGCAATCGGGACTGGTATCGGAGCTGGTATTGGCGCTTTAAACGAAATCAAAGTGGCCGCCGTGGCGTAGTGGGTAGAAGGTGATGCTCACACGCCGGGTCGATTCCCGGCTGAACACCGTTCGGAGTCGGCAAAAAAACTTTAAGTCCCTTCCACTCGTGAGAGAACAGTAGCGCGCACAATACGAGAAGTTGATGAGCAAACTAGGCCCTGGTCCCTCTGTGGACTGTCACGCCAACAATTATTATAAAAGAAATCAAATCATGTTTCGACTCTTTTCCTAGAACTCCATGCGATGTGGGTATTGTGTGGACCGCAGGCTGAACATGTCTTGCAAATATTTCTTCAAGAACTTGCCTTTTGGATTGGCCTTTAGCGCCTTCAGAACAAAGGGGACTTCCTTGTGCCCTCTTGTGCTGTTCATTTGGAAGGTACCTCTGCTTCTTAGGAGCAAAGAGATTACACTCGCCAGATTGCTTCTCCTCCTTGATCTTAATGCACCTGGAGTAGCCATTGTTGATGTGCTCTGGAGCCTTGGCATCGCCCAAATCTAGATGAGTTTGGCAGCCGATAACCTAACGCTGTGACACTCGACGTAATGGGCATGATTTCACGGAGAATGGTCCACTGACCAATAACTGTCCAGATTCCAAGACCTTAAGGGGAGCAACACATTTACCCTGGTGACAACTTGCCAAAACTATTAGCAAACGGCCGTGTTTTATGTTCTTGCGTGTGTAGCTAACGAGAGCGAGCAGGGCGCTTCTTCACAATTGGTATAGTTGGATAAGTGGCCTTGGGTCGTTCTTGGGTCTTCCAATCTTCTTCACTTTCTTGATTGAGATCTTTTCTTCTCTCCTTTCAGGCGCCATTTTGCACGGTGCTTGAACATATTGGATTTTTAATACCGCACAATACCACTCCCAAGGTATGCGTTAAGGGGGTGTTTCATGATTTTCTTGCCAGTTTTCGCAGATTTTTTACCTTTTTTGACGGGTGTCATTGTAAAAAACACTTGTTCACTGCACAGAAACTTTTGAGAAAAGTGTGTTTGCTTTTACGAGATGAGATGTAACTTTTTGGGACCAGATATCGAGGATATGGACTCACTTGTCGCACAACCAATGAAAAAATTACTCCTTTGAGCCAGAAATTCGATGGCGGCGCTACTTTATATCAATAGGCGTGTGCTTGCACATATGAGGAAATGTCCTTGCTTGCGCTCAATGAGGCAACATGCCAACAACGCCAACAGTGTACAGCCCGAGTTGACATTCATCAACCTCCGTCCTCTATGATGTCATAGAAAGAACATACGATCGAAGTTCCAGCTATGACAACAGGGTCGTTCTATAAGATTCGAAATCTCAGATGGGAAAGGATTGCTGGAGTTATCAGAAAAACCAGCCTGCACGACATCACATCTGGAAACGTACTCAGTCTTTTGGACTTCACCTTGGGGGCGGAACCTGTATGTGGCTAGCACATGGTTTCCACACCTCAACACCCTTTGTGGTCCTCTGATCTATAAAACCGCCAAACAGATCGATCCCGATGAAATCGACGTCAGACACTTCTCAAGTGTTTTTGCTGTTTGAAACTTCGGAGGTGGCAACATCGAATCGGATCATAGGCAAGGTAATCCGGAACAACGCAGGCGAGAGAGGTTAACATGGTTTCAATTCGGATAGCTATAATCGCAACTGGTGGTGAAACCTTTGCCCACCTAGTCTCCTTAAACCTTTTCAAAGATCGACGCTGTCTGAACTAACGATAGAAGAAGATTGGAAACGTTGTCAATAAGCCAACAAAGAAGCTGCCACAGATGTGCTGGGTTCCACGTCACAACCTAGAATGAGCCCATGGCATCACGACTAGTGCAGGTATGCATATGCAGCCAAACAAGCCGCTTATTAGGCAAAGCTGCATCGTACGGCTCGAGCTGTTGGAATAATCCTTCGTCTGTCTTCATAGGGCTTACGGACAGCTCTCGGTGTTCGATGCAGCGATACACAGAACTGTGTGCCGCAACAGGGTGGGATAAAGCCTGGATTCAACTGAAATGCCGCTCCAGTCAGCACGATATCTTGTCAACTGCTGCCGATTGCGCAATCCAACTTCGTTAGGCTCTTTATACACTTTTGTGGGCCATCTCAGCCTATGCTTTCATCTGTTGCATTATTCTTCTTCTTCTTCTTCTTCTTGTCGCGCTACAGTTCGGAGTGGACTGGGCCTTAACCAACATGCTTCTCCAGCCAGCACGATCTTTGTCTAGCTGCCTCCAGTTGCTCACTCCAAGTTGGTGGAGGTTCTTTTCCACTTGCGCGCCACCTTTGTCTAGGCCGTCCTCTGTTGCGTTGTCCCAATGGCTCAGAATCGAAAACTTTTCCGAGCCGGAGCAGTTGTGTCGATACGCTCTGCATGGCTAAGTCAATTTAAGCGTTGTATCTGAAGACGCGTGACCAGGCGCATGTCGCTGTACAGCCCATAGAGTTCGTGATAGAGCCCGTAGAGTTCGTCATAGAGCCCGTAGAGTTCGTCATAGAGCCCATAGAGTTCGTTCGTAGAGTTCGCAATCAACGCAAATAAGATCAAAAACCTCTCGAGAAGACTAGGGACTTCCTCATTCGCTTTGATTCTATCAAACAGTTTTATTTCTCGGCTTTCAGTTCACCAAGAAGGCATACATGGAGCAGCACGCTGGAAAACGAAAGAGAGTGCCAATCAAAAACCAATAAAATTTGATCCATATTCCTCACCATAAAAGACAGACCGACCAAGTCTCATGTGAGCGTAAATGAAGGGAAGGACCTTTCCTAGCCAGCCAAGAAATAATTTTTACCATCTGTAAAGGAGCAAAAACACACTAAAGCGAATCTTGGTCCCTAGGGTACTGACTTTAATCCCATTAATGCAATTCCTATCGTCGAAACTCTGCACTTTTTTATCAAAGAGCGCGCTCTTGAAAGAACAGCGCCACATGAACTACTTCCAAAAAGGTACACAAAACTTGTGAAATGGTCATTTAGCAAAGCACGGCTAGCAATTCATTCGAAACGACTTACGAAATTTACTGGAGCATCAACTGAAGTGTCACAGAGCCAAAATGTCCAGTGCTGTTCCTGTTGTGCATTTCAAAAGCTCGTCAAACAGTTTGCAACGGCAGAAGTGAAACAAACCACTCTTCAGTGCAATCACCTAATGTTCAAACCCAACAACACGGCAAAAACTTTACGACGTAACAATTGAGCAACAACCAAAACACCGATACACACTTGTGCACGAACACCAAAATATTTACACTTCACTTAGGGCGCTGGCTTCGATAGCAAAGGGCCGCGCAGTGCATTCACCCAACACAGCGGCAGGGAGGCACTTACTTTCCCCCCTCGCAAATGGCAGTTGCTCATGATGAAATCCGGCGCAAAACGCATATCACCAGGATATTAAATATCAACCGCGCAAGAATAGGGATTGCGGGCGAACTTTTTTCAAATAAATTACGGTTGCGAAATAATTTCGAGCAAATTTTCCAGTCACGGCTGCGAGGGCAGCTCTGTTCGTTTTGTTATTTTGATTATTTCCCGCTGGCTTGCTTCTGCGGTGCGCCACCTACCCGCCCTTCGGTCTTTGAGCCCTGGCAGAGGAAGCGCCCATATAATGATTCCATTTGCCACAGGGGCGACGGAGGAGTATTGTGTGGCATGATTTATACAGCCGTATGCCTTATGCACAACCCTCCCGCTGTCGCCCCCGTGTGCGCATCTCTGTGCAATCCATCCGCTGCAACCGCCTATAGCCTCCCCCAGTTAGTGTGGCAATTGCGAATAAAAAAAGTTTTAATTTAGCGCAAGAGCCGCGAATGTGGTTTTAGGTAGATGGATGGGGGAGCTCACGCTACACCGCTGGCATATTTCACATGTTGACAATGATGTACAAAATTTTGAGCAAATATCATTTGTTGGGCTTTGCGCGAACGGATAGCGAGTTGCAATCAGAGGTAGCGCAGTATTTATGCTAATGCCGGGATGCAAATGCATGCACGGTGCGCTTGTTTGTATGCATACCCTCGTCCGTTCCTACTTACACGAACGTGTTGGATTTCCCTGATGGATTAAACGAGTCTGCGGATATTGTTTTCGCTTTTCGCTCTCTCTCTCTCCTTATTCTCAAACTTGGTTCTGTAAAATTAGCTCTGGAACGGAAGTTGAAATGCTATTCCAGCAAATTCAATTTGAGATACAGACTTGAACTTTGTCTTTTGTTGCGTTGTAATTAAGTCGGGTGGAGGGTCTTGCATGTGAAAGACTTTCTTTTTTAATGTTGGGTGGAAGTTGGAGTAATTAGGTAAATGCCTTTTAACGACTAAGAGGGTGTTCTTCTGATGAAGTTGTAAGTTTTCGTAAGCGACTTAAGGGGCTCTTGTTCACTTGCTAAATGTGCTTTAAAGTCGAGTTTTATACTAGTTTCGTTTTAGAATATTTTGAATATCAAAAGCCCAAAGAGTTCGAAGAGTTCGTCGTTAAATCTTCTCCTCCAGATGCCATCAACGCAAACAGGACCAAAAATCGCACGCGCAACTTTTCTCCCAAAAAAGCTTAATCAATTCAAATTCAATTCAATTCAATTTAATTCAATTTATTATTAAAACTGGAAAAGTGCATTAAGACATGGTCTTTTTTAGTACAGGGTATAATTATGTTACAAGTTCTTAACTAACAATTAGGTTATAGTAACTAAGGAAACTAAAGAAAATGAAAAGTACAAGAAATAAAGAAGGCAGAAAAAAAGTATAAGAAATAGACACAAAAGGAAAAAGAAAATAAGAGTACGAAGGTTTCCTTTTATATTTCGGGATTGGACAGCCCTAGTGTTGCAATCTGGCAACTGCCAGCTCTATCGTAAAGTTTGACATTTTTGAGGTTATACGTACTCAGAACGTTTTGACATACGAGCGCTATTTGTGTTGCTTACCGTAACTTAAAAGATTCATCTCGCCCCAAAAAATGGAATTAAAATGTTGAAAATTTCATGCGACTATTTTTTACAATTTTCGACCTGGATAACTCAACGACAGTGCATCGATGAACTTAATTCAATTTTTGGCGATGAAGCTCCATCAAGGACCAGTGTTTATCGATGGTATGGTGAATTCAGCCGAGTTCTTAGTTCACTTCAAGACGAATTTCGTGAAGGCCGTCCAAAATCAGTTGTTGTTCCGGAAACCATTGATGCTGTGCGCCAACTGATATTGCAAGATCGCCATGTGACCTATCGTGAGATTGAGACAACCTTAAACATTAGAGTGACCAGCATACATTCAACATTGCATGAACATTTGACCGTTAAACAAATTTGTTCGCGTTGGATTTCACACAACTTGTCAATCGCTCAAAAAATGGCTCGTGTCGATTGGTCGAAAGAAATGCTCCAAAAATACGATCGCGGTGCTTCAACACACGTCTATGACATCGTGACAGGTGATGAATCGTGGATTTACGCATATGAGCTTGAAACTAAACAGCAGGTGACTGTATGGGTGTTTCAAATTGAGCCAAATCCAACAAAAGTTGCTCGCGCACGAAGCACTTCCAAGCAAATGGTCTGTTTTTTTCGGAAAATCTGGAAATGTCGCAAACTTACCACTAGAAAAATGCAGCACAGTCAATTCTGAGCGGTACACAAACATTTGTTTGCCAATTGTTTTCCAAGAAATCAGGAAAAACAACCGTTGAAGGCGGATCACTCTTTACTACGACAATGCGGGCTCTCACACATCGGCTCAAGCAACTGCATTTTTGAGCACTCAAATCATCGATTTGATGAGTCATCCGCCGTATATTCCTAACTTGGCACCGACTTGACTAACTTGACTTCTTTTTATTCCTTTTTTTCTTCTTCTTGTGGCGGGTCTCAACCAACATGCCTCTCCAGCCAGCACGATCTTTCGCCAGCTGTCTCCAGTTGCGCACTCCAAGTTGGTTGAAGTCCTTCTCCACTTGTGTGCGCCATTTTAGTCTAGGTCGTCCTCTGTTGCGTTGTTCCAATGGCTCGGATTCAAAAACTTTTCGGGCCGGAGCAGTGGGGTCCATACGCTCTACATGGCCTAGCCATCTATAGCGTTGTATCCGTAGACGCTTGACCAGGTGCATATCGTTGTACAGCCCATAGAGTTCGTGGTTAAATCTTCTCCTCCAGATGCCATCAAGGCAAACAGGACTAAAAATCGCACGCAAAACTTTTCTCTCGAAAAGACTAAGGGCTTCTTTCGAAAACCTTTGAGAAACATGGTAGTCTACTAATCGGGCGGAAATTGGAGAAATTGCATAAGTTGTTGTGGCAAACGGTATTACCTTGGTACTTTTCCAAGCGGCTGGAAGGATTGATGTAACGATGCAATGGTTTATAGCATGCATAAGGTGCTTCAGGATGCTAGGTACAATAAGTTTAAAAAACGAAATCGGTATACCATCATCCCCAATTGCATTTGATTTTATGCTCGTCGCGTAACGAGCCATTTCCTCATCATCCGCCGCCCGAAAATCAATCTGATTGACAAAAGCAGTATTGGGAACGTTAAGATCAAATCTCGAAGTATCAATTGAATTATTTCCTAGAAAACAGTCATGTAATGCTGCACACATTACCACTGTTGTCATTCACATCCATCTGACGAAGATTTCTCCAGAGAGCTTTGGAATGTAAGGAGACATTTGATTTAGATGCGAAGAATTTTCGTTTTGATGTTCGAATAAAGAACGTTGCAGCATTACGAGCTTCCTTAAAAGCTGACTAATAGTAAGTAAAGGAGTTGTTACTTTTCGACTTATTATAAAGCTTATTTCTCTTTCTAAAAGCGTGGATGAAATCACCAGTATACCATGGGGAAGCGTTACTGCGAATCGAAACCGTCTTTGACGGAACGAATTCCTCAAGTTAATGGGCATCTGCAGAGCTTCCTTATCCGCTTTTAGAAACGTCCAGGTTTCCGCGACATAAATTAGGACTGGGATAATCAAACTGGTGGCCAAAGAAACAACGATAAGCAAAAGTGATACTGCGTTGGTTTTTGGTACTGGTGTTGTTGTCACTATATGCCGCGAAGCCGAGGCTGACGAAGTCCTTGACTACCTAGAAGTTTCTGCTGCTTAGTGTAATGCTTTGTTCGAGACGTCGGTGTCTGAGACGTCGGTGTCCGAGACGTCGGTGTTCGAGACGTCGGTGTCCGAGACGTCGGTGTCCGAGACGTCGGTGTCCGAGACGTCGGTGTCCGAGACGTCGGTGTCCGAGACGTCGGTGTCCGAGACGTCGATGTCCAAGACGTCGGTTTGCTTGTGTTATATGCTGTCATGTGGTGCACGACTTCAATTATGGTAACCCCAGGTTCGGTTTCCAAAGTAAGAGGTCTGTTCAAAAAATAAGGTGAATTTTAATTTTTTTGAAAAATTATATTTATTTATCACTTTCTATTTTGTTAGATATAATACACTTGTGATAGCGTTTTATTTTTAATTTTTGAAGTAGTACTGATGTGCACATTTTGATATGCTCTGAGCGATTCGGGTTCAATCACCTCAATCGTGGGTCACCTTAATCTTGGGAACAGGAAAAAGTTGCAGGGGGCCCCATCTGGTGGACGCGCTGGCTAAAGCATGATTATGGTAACGTTTTTGGCCAAAAAACTGCGAGCAAGCAATGGCGAGTAAGTATGTTTCTTCCACAAATCCGGACTTTTATCGTAATGCTTCTCGCTAGCGTCACATAACTTGCAAATAAGACTCCCTTTACACCGCACGGTCATTTATAAGAATCTCTGATGCACTTCAGCACTCTAATAAAAAAACACTCATCAAAACCTTCATATTTAGCAGAACAAGGCGTGCTCTGTTTTCTTTGAGTCTCCTGGGCTCTTCCATTGGAAAGATTTGACTTTCGATTCCAGAGCCATGCACCCATGATTCGTCACTTGTTGTGACCCTTTAAAGCTAATCTGGAGAAAGCTTATCTGAATAAAGCTAATCTGGATAAAGCTAATCTGGGTAGAGCTAATCTGGATCGCCGTTATTGTTGTTCAACAATTTCAGATCAATGATCATGCGAGATATTTTGGGAAAAAATCTTTGCCACACGCCTAATGCCCAAAATTTCTTATACCTTTATTCTAGAAGGAGTCCAAGTTCAATTTACTGAAGGACATTTGAAGACACTGTGTTTTCTTGATTAGACATAATTCAAATTATGACAATTTTGAGGTTTTGTTTAGTTTTTCAGTGTTTTTGTTTTTTTGTAGCTTCTAAAATTGCTTCTAAAAGTGCAATGAAATATGTTGGACACCCAGGATGGTAAAAGCCTCATTCTAAAAAATTTCACAGTTTTTTTCACCGAACATCCAAAAAGCGAGCGAACTTCAAAGCACCTTTATAAATATTTCTTGTATCCCCTTGAGGGGTAGCCTTCATGCCGAAAATTGGTAAAGGTGACTACTCACTCGGCAAAAACTTCAGGCCTATCAGTCTCACCTCTTTCATGCTAATGAGTTTTGAGAGGCTGGTCGAACTGCACCTGCGCAAAAACGTTTTGCGAACTCACCCTCTATCTCAGATGCAACATGCCTACCAGTGAGGAAAATCTTGCGAGACTGCACTTCAAAGTATCGTCAGTGGAATTGAAAGTGCACTTGACAGGAAAGAATAATACTGGGCATTTTCATCGACATAGAGGGCGCCTTCGACAATGCGACTTTCGATGGCATGTGTAACGCGGCCAGGTATCACGGCGTAAAGGAATTATAGGTGTTGTGGATAAGAGCAATGATACTGAACAGGACTATAATCGCAGAGGCGGAGTGTGACAAGTTTGTAATGTCGGGGCTTAACAGGGGCTGCCCCCAAGGCGGCGTCCTGTCTCCCCACCTATGGTGCATGCTGGTCAATTCTTTGCTTTCCGCTTTGTACAGTCCCATTACCTACGCCCAGGCTTATGCAGACGATATTGCCGTTCTGGTTACCGGACCATGCCTTGCGGCCGTCAGTGCACGCGGGCAGACGACTCTTGACATGATCGATAACTGGTGTACTAGGAATGGGCCTTTCAGTCAACTCTCTTTAAACTGAGGTTGTTCTCTTTACGAGAAGGAGGCGTATGGTTGGACTCAACTGGTACTTAGAGGCGTCAATATCCCACTTTCCAATTAAGCCAAATATCTAGGTGTTACCCTGGACAGTAAACTTCTCTGGAAAAGACACATTGAGACAAAAACTTCCACTGCGCTGTCCGTCTTCTGGCAATGCAAGAGAGTTTTTGGCAAAACCTGGGGTCTATCACCCAAAAGATCCGTTTGGATCTACACGGCAATGATAAGACCACTTCTCTCTTATGCATCAGTCGTTTGGTGGAACAAGCCTTAGCGCAAATACGTGACTGCTGGTGGAACAAGCTTTCGCGCAAATACGTGACTGCTGCTGTCACCAAGCTTCAAAGAACGGTTTGTCTCGGGTGCATAGGGGCTTTCCCCAGCACGCCTGGCGCTGCTCTTGATGCTCTGATTAATCTCACCCCCCCTTGATCACCACATCATGGGATGAACATTGAAGGCCATCTCTCGACTAAAAAGAATGGTCTTTGGTTCCACTCGCACTGGAGCTTTGATTACCTCGCACACCGCATCTCCTATGATACAACTCTCATGGACATGCCGTCTGATGCGAGGTCGTCAATAATACAGTTGCGACGCTTATACAAAGTCGACTTTCCCCGTGTCCTGGACTGGCTCTGGCCAGAAACTGAACCGGGAAAGGAATGTAGTCGGATTTTCACGGATGGCTCCAAGACGACGGAGGGTTCTGGAGCTGGGGCCTTCGTGGGAAACAACAACATCAGACTTCATGCCTCCTTAGGTAATTTCGCGTCGTTCTTCCAGGCGGAAGCCTTCGCGATCCTAATGGCCACCAGCTATATTCTGAAGAATAGGTCTGCGTCTGTAGCGACAGTCAAGCTGTGCTCAAGGCCTTACTCAACCCTATAACCACTTCCAAGATTGTTCAAGAATGCAAGTCTTTCCTTAATTTGGTCGGCAGGCTAAATTCGCTAAAACTTGTCTAGGTCCCGGGTCATCACGGGATCCTGGGAAACGAGACTGCCGATGAACTAGCTAGGCTAGGTTCAGCAGAGGCATTCGTAGGGCCCGAACCCACCTTGGGACTACCCGCGTCCCTGGTCAGGGCCTCCGTCAATCGTTGGTTCTCCCTACAGTATGACCAGAGATGGCGTTACTCTCAAGGATGCAGGGTGACCAAGAGTATGCTCCCAATCGTCAGGAAGGAATGCGCGTCTTTTCTGTTATCTCTAGACAGAAACGAGTGCAGACGGCTTGTCGGCGTACTAACGGGACATTTTACCTTCGCTATGCACCTGAGTCGATTTGGACTTACTGATGTCACACTCTGGACGAGAAGGACTGATGTCACGCCTGTGGAGAAGGTAAAGACATTAAAGAGCACTTTAATGTCTTTACCTTCTCCACAGCTTTCGCTCGTATCAGGTGGCGGCTATTTGGCGCTGATTTGATGGGAACTGAAAACCTAAGTTTTATATCACAGAAGCGCATCTTGGTTTTTCTTCGGAAACTAAGAAATTAAATTAAATGAAGGTTACTGCCTGGTACTACAATGGACCAGTATTTGAGTCTGAGCGCTCCAGTGTAGCTTATCCCAACCTCAAAAAAAATCCTCTTCTATTTCATGCTCTTCTAAGTCGAACAGAGCTGATTTTGGTTTTCAACCCAGACCTCAAATGAAACAGCACAAGTGTCATGATTGGCTAAAAGCGTATTTATTTTTCATAATTAGTTATCTACAGCTAATGTTCAGCATTAACTACACCAACTAGTCTAAAAGTTGGTCTGGTATTTCTGTGTGCCTTAAATATGGTTTGTACTCTCCGCGTTCTTAAACTGGAATGTCATTTTCGGACACGTTCAGGTGGGGTGTGAAATTAGGCCACTTGGATATCTCTTCGAACAGACGCCCGCCAGGGCACTCCGTGTTACGCACTTGCCGATGACCGAGCAGCTTAAAATCACTGTCAATGTATCCCCTCTTGAGGCCAAAGTCTATTAAATCTCTAGCAGCCTGGAGCATGTTGCTGGGTGGGAGTTCGGCTACAGAATAAAGGGAAAGAATCTCATTTAAGTTGAATGCAAGATAAATTGTCGATTAATTGTACTTACTTCTCCAATCGCCAATGAGGCAGATGCCTACGCTTTTGTCATTGTACTTGGGTGCATGGGCGCCGATCACATTAAATCCACGCCCGTAATAAATCTGTCCATCGCCACCAATTGCAAAACTATAACCAATATCATTCCAGCCACGTCCAATTTGATGGAAGTCCTGCATGCTCCTCATTGCCTGCATACATTCTGGCGTCGTAAAGCATGCTGGCGGCAGATACGAATGATGGATGATGACAAACGGTGCCGGGCCATTAAATTTCTCGACCCGTTTCGGTGGCTTGGCGCCCCACTCTTCTCGGCTGACCATGTGAGCGACCGCAGGCATTCTTGGCGCAAAACCTATGTGAAATAGAAAATGCATATATTTAATGTACGTGTATAGCGATTTTTCTAGATAGATGGGAGAGAAACATGTGATGCAACGGTTGCATGGAGCCCACACACATTTGATGCCCGTTTATGGAGATTCGCGTCGAAATCAAATCAAATGTTCCGCTTCGGACCCTGCACACTGGTACAGGGTGATCATGTCCATTTGTCTATTTAATTTAGGGTTGACACATGTCATTAATTGGAGTGAATTGCATATGGGAGGGGCGTGTCGCGTTTCGCCGCCCAGGGAATTTGCATATTTTTGTAATTGAAACCGCCAATCAGTTACTGACTGTCATTTGATTCATTCCCCGATAGATTCTGTCCTGCAATCGACGCCACCGTTCAGTCGTTGCATAAATTTAATTAGACAGCCTACGGCTGGCGCGCAAAGAATTACCCACGCCACACGTTGATGGTGTTGCTTCTGTGGCAGTGCAGATTAGTTTGCGGGGACATATTTGAAAAACATTGACAGTTGATTTCTGAAATGGCAAGGAGAGGAAGGGAGAGAGAGAGAGAATAATTGAGGTCATTCCTGCTGGCATCGATTTTCCAGGAATGCGTGTTAATGCAGACTAATGCGACCCTGAGGCAATCGTGTCACTGATTCCGGCAAAAAGGACTCGGAGGACCGGTAAACGTTTGTGTTACACGAATTCACGGAAGGACTCTTGTTAGCTTGTGTACACAGTTAATGAGGATAGTAATTAATATTTGATCAAAGCGAATGCGTAAGGACTACGAGGTGGGAAGTCTCTTGCATGAGATGATTGGCGCGTGTGGAAATGAGTATATTCTGTGATATATGGGTTGAGTTGGAAATGGCCACTCAATGCTTCAATTAATTAGAGCAAATATTTTGTTTCCTTATTTAGGGTCATACTTCGTCTTTCAAGCTGCGTTTCAAAGCCTTGTATGTTGTCAATTTAATTACCTAGGCACATGCGTCCGAGGAGGACCCTAATTTGGAATGGGCCACACTTTGGTGAAATAAACGAGTTTTCAATATTTGATGCTTGACAGTTCAACGGTATGTCAGAAGACTGATCTAATTCGTACCTACAACATAGCAACAGGACGGTTGTCAGACAGATCGACCGCAGGGCTTAAACTAACAATGAAATGTTTCAGCTGACTGCTTTCCGATGATAAATGGGAGGTCGTTTTGCTTATTAGCATTAGGGCTTACTGTTTAATGGCATCAAGGCGCCAAAATCTAGGGAATTCGGAATGTGTTGGACATGTTTGCGAGTTTAAGAAATAAAGAAGGAAAGAAGGAAGAAGGAAAGAAAGAGAAGAAGAAGAAGAAGAGCTAGAGAAAGAAGAAGGAGAGAAGGAGGAAGGAAAGAAAGAGAAGAAGAAGAAGAAGGGCTGAAGAAGGCAGAAGGAGAGAAGAAAGAATGAGAAAAGGGAGAATGACAGAAGGAAGAATGAGAGGAGCAAAATGAGGCTAGGCAGAAGCAGGGAAACAAGAAGGAGAGAAGGAAGAAGGAAAGAAAGAGAAAAAGAAGGAGAAGAGCTGGAGAAGGAAGAAGGAGAGAAGGAAGAAGGAAAGAAATGGAAGAATAAGAAGAGCTGAAGAAGGAGAGAAGGAGGAATGACAGAAAGAAGAATGACAGAAGAAAGAATGGGAGAAAGAAAACTGAGATTAGGCAGAAGCAAGAAAATAAGAAGGAGAGAAGGAAGAAGGAGAGAAGGAGAGAAGAAAGAATTCAAGATGGAAGAAAGGAGAAGAGTAAGAAGAAGAAGACGAAGAAGAGGAGGGAAAGATGAAAGAGGGAAGAAAGAAGGAAACAGAAGAGGAAGAAGAAGGCAAAGGGGAAAAACGAACGAAAGAGAAGAGGAAGATGAGGACAAGAAGATGAGAGAAGGGGAGAAGGAAGAAGAAAGATAGTGAGAAGGATGAAGGGAAGAAGGAAGAATAGGAGGAAGAAGAAGAGAAGGAAGAAGAAGAGAAGGAAGAAGAAGGGAAGGAAGAAGAGTCAAAGAAAGGAGAGATGGAAGGATACAAGAGGGAAGAAGTAAAGAAGGAGAAGAGAAAGAAAAGGAGATGGGGAAACGGGAGGTGGAAGAAGGAGAGAAGGAAGAAGGAGAAAGAAAGAAGTAAAAAGAAGAGGAAGAAAAAAGGGAAAAGGAAGAAGGAGGAAAGTAAGAAAAAGAGAAGGAAGAAGGACAGAAGCGACAAGAAAAGGAGGAATGGAAGAATGGAGATGAAAAAATGAGACAATGTAGAAGCAAATAGAAAAAAGCAGATAACTTTAGAAGAATAAGATTCTTGTTTTGTTTCTTAAGATTGACCAAAACGTTCTTGCATGCTTATTGAATAAAACTTATCCTTTGATAGGCACCATCCGAAATAAGGGGTGGCTGGCGTAGAGTAGAGTGCGACACTCACACGCAGAAGGTCTAGGTCGTTTGATTCCCGGCTGAACACCTCGAATTTTTCACGGCACCACCTCTTTCGAGCTGCATACAACACTCATAGAGTAATAACTGTCTAAGGAAACGCTTCTCAAACTTCGCCGTTCGGAGTCGGCAAAAAACTGTAGGTCCCAGTAGGGCGTTCAAGACAAGTAGTTGATGAGCAAGCTAGGCCCTGGACCCCTGTGGACTATCGCGCCATAAAACTATTATTCTTAAATCAGAATTTAGGGAAATTACTTTCAAAGCGGTTGCACGTCAGTTCTCTCAAATGATGCCTATATGCTACATGAGAACGCGCCATGAGCTCCGGGATTTTTCATTTGGAAACGGGCGTAACGGCGAGAGCACTTTACAGCATTATTTGAAGCCTTGAAGGGCAAGATGAAGAGGAATCTATGTTGTGACTTAAAACAAAGCCAAAAAACCAAGAGTCGAAGTATTGGACGTAAAAAGACGACGAAAGTGCTTATAAATATGTGAAGACAGTTTTAGTTGTCCTTTCAAAAGGTTCAGTAAGTTCTTCTTTGCTAAAGAGGTAGCTTCGACGAAGACCAACTAACCTGAATGATAACGCATTGGTTCTCATGAAGTTTGTCAAACAAGGCAAGGAATTGCTGGCTGCTCTCTACGTCTTCTAGATCAGAGACGGGCATCGAACTATATTGAATTCGGCCCCCAAGTCTCATTTTACAGACTTCCAGGGTATGTGCTTCTCACACAGTTACGAGTAAAAGCTTGTGAGCCAAAAGGATTCTGTGTTCACAAATCACAATAATTTCAGAGTTCTCATTGGAAATAAATTAAAGGTAAAATGACTGTTTTAAATATTAAATCCATAGTTTAATAGTGACATTTTTGTTTTTAATATTTTTGCAAAATTCCTTTTCATGTGAATTTTGAATAATAAGAAAAGTGAGTTTTTGAGTTATTTTTTGAAAACTTTGCGCAATATCTGTGCTTTTCGTTCAGCAAGTTAACTATAAAATGAAACAAAGTAAACGAAGCGAAAATTTTGTTTAAATTAAGTTTCTCATTAAAACTCTTTTTTGTTTTTAGTTTGAATTCCATGCGTTCAAACACAATGCACTTTTGTGTTCCAATCATATGGGAAATTCAAAGGGAAACTTTCAGTGAAAACGAAAAGAGAAATGTGCACATAAAATGTGGAAAAACTGTGCAATTGTGCAACGGAATACATACTTATTTGCCATGATGATGTGAGGCAAACACGGTATCCATGGACAATGAAGCAAGGACAGCAGTCTACGCACGGCATGAGTTCTGAAATATTACAAATACACAAAATCAATACACATATATGGCATTTTTTTAAAATAAATAAAATATATTATATGGCGCTTCAGTTCACAAGGGACAGGAGCTGAACTTCTTCAAGCAGAACTCGCGGCGTGTGTTCTGTTGTCCCTCTTCACAAGTAGAAAAGATCTAAAATCGAACTGTATATGGAATTAAGCGTGTTTGCAAACTGTAGAGAAAATAGGAGGGAACTGCTAGTCGGTGGTTGAATTTGAGAAGCTTTACGTTGACAATAAGTGTTCCTCAAATATGATTAGGCAACTTAAAGAAATGTAATTGTAAAAAAATACAACGTTTGCAGTCGTGGAGTTGAAGGTGGGACCATGCGCATGTGAGTGATGCCTATACCATCGAAGCAAATTCATAATCTTGCTTCGGCGAAACGAACATTTTCTATTAATTTAATTTGGAATATCAAACTTTGTTCGTTTTGATGAAAATGTTGTAATTACTTGCACTGAAGGGTGACCAAGGAATTGTTTTTAAGCGGCTATCATTCTTATTCTATTTATTATTTTTCAATCTATTTCTCTATTCTATTCTATTTGTATATTCTATCATTTATTATTCTAACTGCTTAAAAAAAAAGCCCATTGTTTCGTCCCGTAAATGTTTATATTAAGATTATACAAAGGTTGCCTTTTATTTTTCGGGATTAGACAACCCTAGTGTTGCAATCTGGCAACTGCCAGCTCTATCGTAAAGTTTGACATTTTTGGGGTTGTACGTACTCAGAACGTTTCGACATACGAGCGCTATTTGTGTTGTTTACAGTAACTTAAAAGATTCATCTCGCCCATAAAATGGAATTAAATCGTGAAAATTTCCGTGCGATGAAAAATGGATTTATTTTAAGAATCCTAAACGGAAAAATTATGGGTTAATCTGGGACAACCATCAACATCGACTGCAAAACCAGATCGATTCGGCAAGAAGACAATGCTGTGTGTTTGGTGGGACCAGAGAGATGTGCTGTACCACGAGTTCCTAAAACCTGGTGAAAATGTTAAAATTGATCGCTATCGACATCAAATGATCAATTTGAACCATGCATTGATCGAGAAGCCATCAGAATGGGCCAGAAGACACGGCAAGTTAATTTTGCTCCATGACAATGCACCTGCACACAAAGCAAAACCGGTTCAGGATACAATCAAAACACTTGGCTGGGGGCAGCTACCCCACCCGCCGTATTCACCAGACTTGGTTCCTTCCGACTACCATTTGTTTTCATCGATGGGACGCATTGGCTGATCAGCACTTTGATTCCTATGAGGAGGTCGAAAATTGGGTTCCTGATTAGTTTACTTTAAAGACTTTAAGAAATACTTGCGTGGTATTCACAAATTGCCAGAAAGGTGGTCAAAATGTGTAGAAAACAATGGCCAATACTTTGAATAAATTTTTTTTACTTTCCCATTAATAATTAGTGTTTTAGTTTCAAAAAAAATATACCGATATACCTGGTATTGGTTTTATTTGACTAAATTTACTATTTGTCATTTTCTGCGGTGGCTTTCTCGTTGTTTTACCTTCTTTTGAAAGTATTTCTTGGCATTTGCAATCATTTTATTTGAACGCACCAAAGTTTCACTTATAAATGTGTAAGCGATAGGTACTCTATAAATAATTCCACTTATAAATTCTTAAGTTTTACCATCAGAAACTCTTGGGAGTACAATGCACACCACGGCTGATTTTACTTTGCCAACAACGCAGCACTTTTGCATATTATCTTTCAGTCACTGCAATAATATGTGTAAATGTAGTTCCAAGCCAAACAAATTGGAAATATTTGTATACACTTCCAAAACGCTCCTCAGAATGACGTGGTGTTATTAATTTGAACAATTTAAATTTAGTTTTATTTCCGGTAACAGGACATTTTCCGATGACAAGATTCATTTTGTATTATCTTGTTTATGGGTGTTATGACCCATGTAATTAAGATGATGTGCAAAAAATATGAGGCGCCTGCCTGATCATAGGAAAAAGTATTTAGTATAAAAGTGACGAAGTCAAACATAGTGCTATTATTTTTCACAGTGCCGTTCATAACCTCTAAGTCGACCATACATAGCTCTGGCCCATTTCTTTGTACATTCTACCGTTTTCCACTTTATGTTGGAAAATGCTACCATATCAAAGCTTTTATACAGATCTTATTAACCATATGGTTGGTTTTTTAAGTGGGTAAAGTTAGCGCTAAAGTAAATGCCAAATTAACAGATACTGCTCTTGGGATAGCAATAGCACGCACAACACAAGTAGCTGCTGAAGTGGAAGTTAGGTTTGGATCCCCTCGTGGACTCTTCCATCGTTCAATATATAAATATAGACAGAATAGACAAACAATATTAATGAAGTGTTTGCTTACTTTTTTGCGAAATTTCACGCCAACATTCACCTTTGAGTGTTGAACTTTAAAATTTGAGATAGAGCTGATCATTCTGGTTTGAAGTAGTTTCAGCGGGCAAAAAGTCTTTCGGAAAAGATCGGATTGTATGGTAGTTGTAAGTTAAATTTGATCAAAGCAAAGGCCATGCTTGAGTATAACTCCCTGGAGGGGTTATGAGGGACTTACTGCCCCCTGCAAGTTTCTGTTTAGGCCCGTGTAGGTATTTGAAGAGAGATCTGAAACTTTCTGACGAGTTTACCAGTGTAAGAAGATTATGTTCCACTCGAAATCAAAAATAAAAATGTCATGTCACCCTGCTTTCTTACAAATACACATACTTGCATATCTTTATGAACTCATTTCAATAATGTACTCAGTTACCATAATCGCTCAATTCATATAATACACTTATTTCCTATTATGTACTCGTTTCCCATAATGGCCATTGACCTTTTAAATAGTCAAGAACTTATGTACAAAAGGGCTGTTGAAACAAACCTGTTGTTGAGAATGTTCGGACAGGTGCTTTTTTTACGCTTTACAATCTAGAATGTTCGGAGACATGCGGTTTTTTTAATATTACGTCTTACACCAGGTGGTTTGTACGGGAACACAACATAAGTAATAATAGGTCTGCTTTACGGACGAATAACATGACAAGCGCTATGTACAAAAGCATCGTTTATATACCAAATCTGCCGGATAATTTTAAGAACATCATATCCGACCATTGTAACGACATTAAGTTAGCCTCTAGATTACACCAGACTCTTACACCACTCTTCACCAAACTTAAACCGGAAATTGAAAATGAAAGTAAAACTCACGTCACAAGAGAAATGTTATATTCGTATAAGGGAAATGACGTAGAAATATACAATCTATGTTACGTAGGCACAAAAAAAACAATTAACGACAGAGATTGGCTGGCCATAAATCCGACATAAACAATAAGAACGCGTCAAAAACAGCACTGACCAACCACTGGCTTTTGACTAACCACCATCCGGACTTCAACAATTTTAAAATTCTGCAGACCGAAAAACTGAAAAACACCAGCAAAAGGTATACAATACAAACACTTCACATTATTAACAACAGCAAAAATATGAATAGAAAGCAGGACACACAAGTCATATCGGCGGTTTACTCAGCCCGCTAATTTTGAAATATAAGGTTAACAATTATCTCCCTTCCGCTTTTTTGCTCTTAATTCAATGCTTCATAAAAACTGTTACACTGATCGGATTTAGTTCAAATATGCGCCGTTTTGTTCGATAATCTGCTTCCATCTAGACGGCAACTTCATAATACCCCCCACGTAGAAGGCCCCTTCTTATGGTATTTGCGAAGAACTCCGACAGCCACTTTTCACAAGCCCCTTTTGTGTTCAACTTCACACCACCAAGGGCGTTCGTCATGGACAGGAACAGGTGGTAATCACTTCGCGCTATGTCCGGACTATATGGCGGATGGGATAAAACCTCCCATCTGAGCTCCCGTAGCTTCTGACGAGTCATCAACGAAGTGTGCGGTTTGGTGTCCTGGTGGATCACTACACCCTTCCTGTTGTCTAATTCTAAACGCTTCTGGTCGATCGCCTGCTTCAAGCGGTCCAGTTGTTCGCAGTAGATGGTAGAATTAAGCGTCCGGCCATATGGGAGCAGCTCATAGTGGATGATTCCCTTCAATCCCACCAAACACACAGCAAAACCTTCCTGGCCGTCAATCCCGGCTTGGCCACTGTTTGGGACGATTCACCGGCCTTCAACCACGACCGATTTCGCTTGTGATCCATTTTTCGTCGCCAGTCACCATCCGCCTTAAAAATGGGTCGAGTTCATTCCATTTCAGCAGCATATCACAAGCGTTGATTCGGTCCAGAAGGTGTTTTTGCATCAAATTGTACGACACTTAAACATCAAGCTATTTTTTTCATCCAGCCTTCTGCAGATGGTTTAAAATGGTTTGGTGACTAACTCCCATCTCCTGGGTGATGCCACATGCCGGTCTAAGTCGACGATTTCCATGATTCGATCTTTATTCGTCTTCACAGATCTTCCGAAGGCTGGCGGTGTCGTTTTCACCGGGTCTGAATCGTCGAAACCATTCTTCCGCAGTTCGATGTGATAGAGTACCATCCCCCAAAACACCATTAATCTCAGGGAACGTTTCTCTAGTGGATTTACCTTTAACGAAGGAAAACTTTAAAATAGCGCGAATTTCGGCGTTTGTGAACTTCATGTTTGCACGTCTATAACTGTGTAACGCAATATCGAAACTAATCGTGAATAGCGTCATTTTGTAGGTTATGTCAAGATCTTTCAAATGATGTATTGCCAGATAGGGGCTCTGTAGCGCTTTGTACATAGCCGGAAAATTTAAAAGACAAAAAGACGGAAGGGAGATGTTTGGCAACCTTCATATTAATGAAGGTCGTTCTATATACACCAAGACTGATCTTTGCCCAACGTAGGGCTATAATTACGTACAAAACTAGTTTTTTTTTAGTTTAAATAGTTTAGTTCAATTAGTGGCCGCCGTGGCGTAGTGGGTAGAGTGCGACGCTCACACGCCGAAGAGTCTAGGTTCGGTTCCCAGATGAACACATCGAATTGTTCACGGCACCACCACAAGCTGTATAACACTCAAAGAGTAATAACTGTTTAAGAAAGCCTCTCAAATTTCGCCGTTCGAAGTCGGCAAAAAAAACTGTAGGTCCCTTCTACTCGTGAGAGAACAGTAGCGGGCACAACACGAGTAGTTGATGGGTAAGTTAGGCCCTGGTCCTCTGTGGACTGTCGCGCCATACAATTACTATTATTATTAGTTTTGTTTAATTCAATGCTAAATGTTAAATGTCAAAGAATTCGTACGTAATTGAAGGTTTTGTTAGTCCCATATATATTAAATTGCACTAATGCTGTATTATTTCTATAGTCTCAACAAGCAAGGATCTTCTGAAGATGACAGCATTCCCTGTCGAAACGTCGGGACAACACAAATTACACAAATTTGTTTCATTTGCTCCCTTATGACCAAAAGAGACGACGAGGAATTAGGTTCTTCAAGAACAAAGGATCTTCCTCCATATTAACTTCGCTGGAAATTTTCTGATCGTGGAATTTGGTTCATTTAGGAATGAACTTTCAGATTTTGGGCTTAATCAAATTTTGCTTGTTTAAGGATATTCGTTATTATGGAATTTTATGCAAAGAGGCATTTTGGTTTACGGGACCTGTTAGAATAATTATTAGTCTTTAAAGTCGCATCACGCGCCTTTAAGATTTTAAAATGTTTAATTAAATTTAAGTGTACAAATTATTTACATTTTTGAATGTTGTGGACAACGTAACGATGGACACATTCATTCAGTCATTGAGTTATGAGACCAGGCTTAAGGGAAAATGCCAGAGATTTTATTTTTTCCATCGATACGTAATAAAATGTCTACAGGGAATTTCGAAATACTAGGCATTCGGTGTTCTGTTCGCCTATTTGCCCACTTGGCACACGGATGAATGAGTGCCATCTGCATATACATGTATAGTGGGACGCCCTGACATAACAGCCTGTGAAGCATAAAATTACATGAAAAAAAAAACTTTTTGTAATTGTCTCTACTCCCCCTAAAGTGCCTCTGAACAGAAACAGTCTCAGCCACTTCCGTAAACAGAAATTTAACCCGCAGAGCCAAACAACATACACCCTAATATGAGTCAAACATTTATCGGAAATAAATTGCTGATTGCGAAGCGAGTTATTCCATCGTTTAATGTTAGAACCACCCACAGCGCAAAATGTTTCTGATCATTTAATGAATTTGAATATACCATAAAACAAAAACTGCTGGTGACATTGAAATTTGCTGTTCTCAGTCAGTGTGTGTTCAGACCCAACAGCCAATGAAATTAAACGCAGACTATTTGTTGTTTTCTCATTTTTACTTACATTCGTAGGCGCCATCGGACATTTTTTCAGTGCGCTTCATTGCCTGACTTTATACAGGCATTATGACAGTGTGCTGAGCGTTATGTCCTCCCGATGAAAAGCAAAAGCCGCACAATCTCTGAACAGTCAACGACCGCGACAGAAGGTCAGAAAATCAAGTTATTTTTAAAGTTGCGAATTAAGTAAACAAAAACAACAAAACTGTCACTCACATCAGACCGCGAATAAATCATGTACACTCGTTTATCAAGCAGCTGCTGTGGGATGCGTATTTTTTGATCCGACAGCCGTTGAGTGGCTTCTGCATACACGCTTGCTACTGCACCAATGACACAGTTGAAGAGCAAAGTATTTTTGTATTCGACGAATGTGTCTTTATCAAAGAGCGCGCTAATCAATCCGAACACACAAACTGTAAACAAGCGATGACGACTTCATCGCATAACTCTCGAATCACCAGAATATGTAAGCAGCACCAAAACAAATAGATTTATTCACGATTTTCAGCTTGAACTTTGGACGTTCCTTGCCACGACTGTGGAGTGTTTGTTCCTTGAGTCGACAACTAGACTTGTTTAACCTAGACCCCGCCGAGGTCCAATCACCGAGCAAAGTTGGGGCCAACTAACAAACTAAAACCAAAGTAAACACAGTTCAGGTTCCAAGCGGCAATTAAGATGCGGTGTTGGTCGTGGTTCAGCGATCGTTGCGATCGTTCGAAAATAAACCAAAATCACCGATTGAATTCTCGTGCGCAAAAATCCCCTCCGCGTGTGTGTGTGTGCGATAAATTATTTGAAAAGAGGCAAAAAATCACCTCCCGTGACATGTTGATCGATTAAATCACACTTTTGCTTCAATGGAACGGACGTACTGGCGACGACGACGGTTAGGCACAAATTACGGAGACTGCATGTGTAGCCTCGTCGTGTACTTCCCGATAGCGTGCCGTCGCAGACCATGTCCAGTTGAGATACATCACATTTATTTATTTATTTTTTCTTGTCTTCGTTGTGTTTAATGAATGTGATTCACATGGACAGAGCACGCTTGCTTGTGTGTTCGCATCCAGTCGAGTAACTATTTATTCGGTTTATCTTTTGTAAGTTTCATGAGAACAAGGTTTTCTGTTGCAGCAAGAGATGATGGGTCCGCGTTGCTCCTCAGCGTGCGGCATGTGACCGACATGACTGACGGTTGTGAATATTTATGAATGAAGTCGAGTCGTTGGATCACGCCAGACGTTTATCATTCTCTGAATTTGCTTTATTTTCACTTGTCCGAGCAGGCGATTTCCTTTGAAAGTCGGGGGAGAAAGATTACTCGAAAAGTGGGGTCAGCTGACAGGGAAGGGAATCCCCCTTGGTGTGCTCTGTGTGGCACTTACGATAATGCTACTAAATGAGGTTTTTGTATGTTTCGATGGTTTTTCAGATTACCAGTGTTTTGTGTGTGTTGAGGGACGCTGTAGTCACGGTTCACAATGAGTTGTGTTATCTAAACAGTCACGGACGTGATAATTTTTATTTTGATGTCGTGATGATGGAAAATTAAAGAAATTAAAGTGAAGATTGGCTTGAATCGATATATTCATGTGTAAACTGGGCTTACACACAATGGATGGCGAAGTGAAAACTTGTGGAGGGGTGAGCCTGTTTTGCACTGAGTGACTGACTCTCAGCTAGTTCCTGTGAATGCTCAAACATTTCCTCTGTAGGTGATAAGTGCTTTTTAGACTGGTTTCAGGTCATAGAAGTCTTCCTATGGGTGCAAAGTTCACCAAACCGATGCTTGAAGGGGGACATGTTAATTCAACAGTTTGGACGAACTGTCTCAGGTTCGATTTCTTTTGAAACTCACACCAATCGTGGCATAGAATGATCATTGAAAGGAACTGTATAAGGGAAGCTCTTGCCAAGGGAGTTGTTTTTAGTTGCAGTTTTCCTGAACGCGAAGGGAAAGAGGATTTTTGGTAAAAATTGCACTTTCTCCATGAAGAGTATTGTATGAAGTATTAAATAAGACGATTCGATTATTTCTTGAAGAAAGGAAGTTTCGTTGTTTGTTGTTGGTATGCACTCCTTAATCTCTTTGTATAGAACCTAGTTGTGGATGGGTACACAAGATACTGGTGAACCGTGCCACCGCATGTCAGAGTTATAATCAAGGATGCCGGGTTCGAACTTGTAATGGACCCCTTTAAAATTTATCGATTTGTTCTGTACGACGTACAGCTGTGTTCATAAAAATAGCAGTAGCTGTACGACTTTGACAATTAGCAACATATTTCTAAGAAGATCCTTTTTTCAAATGTACATCCCGTTTTATTGTATTTTCCGGTAACTAAGATTACATTCCAGAAACAAAAAATAAAAAATAAAGGCCTTCTTTCTCATTTTTTTACTCATTCATTAAAATCTGCTGATTGAAGCCTGTTCATCAAAATAGCAGTGTATTTTGGTTTTACCATAAAGTGTCTCAGAAATTATTGTTTAGAGTTTAACAAATATTTGTGTATTCTTGTTTGGTAAGTGAATGTGTTTGTATATGTTGTTTTTTATTAACATACTTTAAAATTAGAAATATTGATCGATCAAAACACTGTACCGAAGATACGCGGAGTTTGATCAAAAAATTGCGTTCGGAGGGAAAAACATATGCTTCAATCCGGGAAATCATAGGATGTTCAGCGAAAATGGTCAGCAATGTGCTAAACTGGAAAGCTAGGCCCGAAACACGCGGTCCAAAAAGAGTGACGGCTAATCGAACTGACCGAAAAATTATCAACATGGCAAAGGAGAACCATTCAATAAGCTCCAGATGGATAAGGGATTTACCCCAATTTCCGGTGATTGCTGTGAAGGTTAGAAGTCGTCTTCTAGAGGGTAAACTACCAGCTCGAAGACAGCGAAAAGTACAGCTTTTAGCAAAAAGTCATGTGCAAAAAGAATGGCATTCGCAAGGTCTCACAGAGATTGGCCCAAGGAGAAATGGAGGAATATTCTGTGGAGTGATGAAAGCAAAATAGTCTTATTTGGGTCCAAGGGTCGTCAGGAATATGTATGAAGACCAAAGAATGAAGAAAATAATCTCCGTTATACAGTTAAACTGCTAAACACGGAGGCGCAAAACTAATGATTTGGGCCTCTTTCTCATATAATGGGGTTGGGCCTATAAATCCTTTAAAGGGTATAATAGGCGGTGCTGAGTACGTTTAAATTCTAGAAGAAGTTATGCTGCCATGTGGCGAGGAGGAAATGTTACTAGATTGTGTATATCAGGAAGATAGTGACCCAAAACATGCGTCAAAAGGGGCAAAATCTTGGTTTGATTAAAGAAGAATAACCGTTATGGAGTGGCCAGCACAATCCCCTGACCCAAATCCCATTGAGAACCTGGGGCGATGTTAAAAATTATGTCCATTTGGCCAAACCAAAATACGCCAAGGAATTGTGGAAGATGGTGCGAAACTCATGGGAAGTTATAACAGCTAAGAGATGTCGGAGTCTGGTGGACTCAATGTCACGAAGATGCAGCGCAATGATAAAAACAAAGGCTTTGCTACAAAGTACTAATGGTAAGCTGTAAATAATAATGACTTCATATTGTTTCATTGATTTCTGTTGTCTAGATACGGCATAATTCTAAACACTGCTATTTTTACGAACAACTGCGTAATATTACTACGACCCAAAAAATAGTTAAAAGTTATGGTATGAACAACGATTATTTTATGATATACTTGTCAAGACAGAAATACTATACTTTTGTATACGTTTTTTTGAGAAAAAAATAAAACAATTTGAATTAATAGAAAATCATTTGTCTTTTTTGAGGAGTACTGATATTTTTATGCACACAACTGTAAGTAAATCTGGCAGCACTGAAAGGAGTAAGTTGGCTAGTAGCGCGCGCCCTCAGCCTGTCAGGTACACCGATAAGAAATGAGCGTTTTTTTTGGAAATAAAACACTAATTATCAATGGGAAAGTAAAAACATTGTTTTCGAAGTATTGGCCATTGTTTTCTACACATTTTGACTACCTTTCGAGCAGTTTGTGAATACCTCGCCAATAAAATTCTTTTTTCAAAGACTTTTTTTAAGTCTTTTAAAGCAAACCAATCAGACACCCAATTTTCGGCCTCCTCGTAGGAATCAAAGTGCTGCTCAGCCAATGCGTCCCATCGATGAAAACAAATGGTAGTCGGAAGGAGCCAAGTCTGGTGAATACAGCGGGTGGGGAAGCTGCTCCCAGCCAAGTGTTTTGATTGTATCCTGAACCGGTTTTGCTTTGTGTGCAGGTGCATTGTCATGGAGCAAAATTACCTTGCCGTATCTCCTGGCCCATTCTGGTCATTTCTCGATCAACGCATGGTTCAAATTGATCATTTGTTGTCAGTAGCGATCAGTATTAACGGTTTCGCCAGGTTGTAGGAGCTCGTGGTACAGCACACCTTTCTGGTCCCACCAAACACACAGCATTGTCTTCTTGCCGAATCGATCTGGTTTTGCAGTCGATGTTGATGGTTGTCCCAGACTAACCCATGATTTTTTCCGTTTAGGATTCTTAAAATGAATCCATTTTTCATCGCCAGCAACAATCCGATGCAAAACCGATTTTCTTTCGTGTCTTTGCAGCAAAATTTCACAAGTGTTTTCTTCGGTTTTCCATCTGTCTTTCATTCAATTCATATGGCACCCATTTTACACACTTTCGAATCTTTCCCATAGCTTTTAAATGGTCAGAAATTGTTTGTTGTGCAACATTTAACATTGCTGCCATTTGCTGACTGACTCAAGGTGTCATCTCCATCCAATATCGTTTGCAATTCGGCGTCTTCAAACTTCTTTGGTGGTCTTCCACGTTCTTCTTTTCTCACATCAAAATCATTATTTCTGAACCGTTGAAACCATCTCTTGCATGTTGCTTTTGATAGAGCATGATTACCGTATGCCTCGACAAGCATTCGATGCGACTCTGCAGCACTTTTCTTCAAATGAAAACAAACAATTAATGCTTTCCGCAAATCATTACTTACTGCTACAAAATTCGACATTATTAACACGATGAAAAAATATGATGTTGTCTGTTCGATGACTTGGTGTATACTAAATATTTTTCACAGATGTCATAGCAATCAAACAAAAAAATAAGTTCTCGATCACAACAAATCGAGACATTTGCATCTTGACGCTCACTTCATACGGGTATACCTGGTATACTCATTATAACCCCGGCGACCGGTTTTTTTTTTTTTTAAAGACAAGCCTACGTTACCGAAGAGATGGAAACAGAATCTGCGAAAAAAAGTTCGATAAAGAAAAAATTGAATTTTCTCTGCACCACGACATTTCATCCCCACTGTTGGAATGTTTGTTGAAACTACAACCTAATCGCCAAAGACTGAGTATTCACCAAAAGTCGATTTGCACAAACTCGAGTGTTCTGAATTATTCTGGTCTCACGTCTTAGTCGTGGGATTTTTGGAATAAATTACTGTAATCGTTTATAGTTATCTCCTGTGGAACAGAAAAACCTCTAACCTTAAGCATAATTACGTGTAAACTTGTGTGACAAACCCGTTGAATAGCAAAGCTGTAGAATCATGAGTCACGCAGATGGGGAGCATGGGCATAAAGTTTATTGATCTTTTCTGGGCCATAAACACATCGTGTCATCAAATGACGAATTGCTGTTTGATGCTTGCTGTTAATTAGCATCGAGGGGCTCAACGAAGGTAGACTGGGAACACGAATGTATTCATTTGGCTGTTTGTGGATGGCAGAAAAATATCTCTTTTGCGATGTCGATGGGTGCTACTTTGCTCGGCATTTTTCGCAATAAGTAGTCCTGTCCTTGAAACTTTGTGTAGGGACATTTTATTGCTGGAATCGATAACAAATTAAAGTGGTTTATGCTCTGATGGAGTGAATGTGTACTGAGGTAGAAGGAAGGGGAACATTTGATCATTCTTCTCTTCTTGACGGAAATTGGAAGAAGTTGACTTTTAATTTAGATGGAACATTTCCTAGTACCGTCTAGTCGGCAGCTGCGAATTTACTGTCTTAGAAGACAGGCTGTGTATGAAAAATGTATTTTCATTATTTTTGTATATTCTTTGAACCGTTACAGCACCGCATAGTGTAACGAGAATATATAAAGTAGAAAAAAAAAACAAATTAATTTTGCAAATTGGGCTTTTTTTTGGAAACAAAACCAGCATAGTATCTATCGTGGCGTATCAGGTGAAGTGCCGAATCCGCACGCCGAAGTTCGCAGATTTGATGCCTGGACTGAACATTTCGAATATTTTAGGTATCACTCTTTTCGAGTTGCCTATAACACTCAAAAGGTACAAATGGTTTATGAAAAGTTTCTAATTTCTCCGTTTGGATTCGGCAAAAAACTGCAGTCCTACCCGTGGGAGAACAATTACATGTTCAACACGAATAGTTGCCAAAGAAACCAGGTCCTGCTCCACTTGTGGACTGTTCGCGCCATTGAATATATAAAGAGCAGCAGAAGCAAGAAATCATCATTTAAACGTGACGTGTGTGATTCTATTGCCTACGGCCATGTTAGATTAGTATTTACATCAGCAAACTTTTTACGAATTAAAATCAAAGTCCTTTGGCTTTCGGTATTTTGAGTTATTTGCCATTTATGCCGATTTTTAAAATGTTGCTTAAAATAGTACAAATTGAAAGGAGAGGGACTACGAATAAAAGGCCATACTGTAGATCAGCAAACTTTTTACGAATTAAAATCAAAGTCCTTTGGCTTTCGGTATTTTGAGTTATTTGCCATTTATGCCGATTTTTAAAATGTTGCTTAAAATAGTACAAATTGAAAGGAGAGGGACTACGAATAAAAGGCCATACTGTAGATATCACTAACAATGTTGGTGGCATTTGCTTACACGCTTTCGAAAATGTCCTTAAAAGAAGAGTTTATTGAAGACAGAATAAGGTTTTCATTTGATGAAATTAATGAGAAGTCACTCAATATTTAAGCTCATATATGGCATTCCTTTTTTAAAAAATTAAGAAGATTTGTGTCTGCAGCTGTTGCACAAAATATCATATTTTAAAATCTGCAAAAAGAAATAAAAAAGAATTTGTAGGCAATCAATTTAAAAAAAAAATAACATATAAATAAAAATGTATTTACTTTTGTTAACCACTGTGGTATTGTCCAATCCGTAACATAATCCGTTTACCAAAATTGTATGATCTAAACGAAACTCTAGTGGTCGCAGTGGCGTAGTGGGTAGAGTGCGACGCTCACACGCCGAAGGCTCTAGGTTCGACTCCCAGCCCAACACCGATTTTTCACGGCACCACCTCTTTCGAGCTGTTGACAACACTCAAAGAGTAATAACTGTCTAAGAAAGCTTCTCAAATCCCGCCGTTCGGAGTCGGCAAAAAACTGTAGGTCCCTTCTACTCGTGAGAGAACAGTAGCGCGCACAACACGAGTAGTTGATGAGCAAGCTAGGCCCTGGTCCCCCTTTGGACTGTAGCGCCAACAATTATTATTATTATTATTATTAAACGAATCTCTCAGCCCACCCACTATAAATGCATGCGAATAAGACACAAGAAATGAGTTGTTGTAAATAAATGCACATAGAGACAAGCATCACTTTTATCTCTTTAATGGTCTCCTACACATTGGTACATATGTCGACGAAACGTGCTACTTGCTTTAGGCCTGCTCTTAATTCATGCATGTGCTGTATGCCTAAAATAAAGGGTTAATTTCTCCCTTCTGCTTTTTGTCCTTTGAATTTTTCGGCTATTTACAAAGTGCTACAGAGCTATATCAATACTATACATCATTTGAAAGGTCTTGTCATAAGCTACAAAACGACGCTGTGCATGATTAGTTTGGATATTGCTGTCAAGAGTTGTAGACCTGTAAACATGGAATTCACAAACGCCGAAATTCGCGCTATTTTAAAGTTTTCCTTCGTTAAAGGCAAATCCACTAGAGAAACGTTCCGTGAGATTAATGGTGTTTTGGGGGATGGTACTCTATCACTTTGAACTGCGAAAGAATGGATTCAACGATTTAGAGCCGGTGAAAACGACACCATGGATAAGCCAGCCTTCGGAAGATCTGTGAAGACGAATAAAGATCGAATCATGGAAATCGTCGACTTAGACCGGCATGTGGCATCTCGCGACATCGCCCAGGAGATGCGAGTTAGTCACCAAACCATTTTAGACCATCTGCAGAAGGCTGGATACAAAAAACAGCTTGATGTTTAAGTGTGGCGTTATTTGATGCAAAAACACCTTCTGGACCGAATCAACGCTTGCGATATGCAACGAAACGAACTCGACCTATTTTTGAAGCGGATGGTGACTGGTGACGAAAAATGGATCACATATGACAATACCAAGCAAAAATGGTCGTGGTTGAAGGCCGGTTAATCGTCCCAAACAGTGGCCAAGCCGGGATTGACGGTCAGGAAGGTTTTGCTGTGTGTTTGGTGGGATTGGAAGGGAATCATCCACTATGAGCTGCTCCCATATGGCCGGACGCTTAATTGGACCATCTACTGCGGACAACTGGACCGCTTGAAGCAGGCTATCGACCAGAAGCGTCCAGAATCAGACAACAGGAAGAGTGTAGTGTTCCACCAGGACAATGCCAGAACACACAGTTCGTTGATGACTCATCAGAAGTTACGGGAGCTCGGATGGGAGGTTTTATCGCATCCACCATATAGCCCGGACATAGCGCCAAGTGATTACCACCTGTTCCTGTCTATGGCGAACGCCCCTGGTGGTGTGAAGTTGAACTCAAAAAAAGGCTTGTGAAAAGTGCCTGTCCGAGTTCTTCGCAAATGAGGAGAAGGGCTTCTACGTTGGGGTATTATAAAGTTGCTGTCTAGATGGAAGCAAATTATCGAACAAAACTTCGCATATTTGAACTAAATCCGATCACTGTAACACTTTTTATGAAGTATTGAAGGAAGAGTAAATGCTTTGCGTCGTAACCTTAAGACCTTTCAAGTGATGTATAGTATTGCCAGATACGAGCTCTGTAGCGCTTTGTACATAGCCGGAAAATTCAAAAGACAGAAAAGCAGATATTTGACAACATTTTATTTAGGAAGTACAGACACTCATATGATTTCTGTCAAATTTGCATGACAATTTCGATTATTAGGTTGCAAGTTACACTGCTTCGCTACTTTTGGGATTTGGATTAATAAAAATAGAAATGGAATTTTTTTCTTGTCAAAATTCAACAATTTTGAATTGAAATTCCCTGCAGAACGCTTTGTTATTTAAATTTCCGAAAAAATTGCATGAAATGAGCTAACCGATATGCCAACATTTTAAAAAATTTTCCTAATAGTGATTCGACGATTCTCCATAACAATTTTTTTCACTTTTTCAACATTTTTGTCGGTTGTTGATGTGCTGGGGTGCCTAGGGCGTTGTCATTCACATCTAATTGACCTTCTTTGATATGCTTGTACCACTTGCAAAAATATTTTTGAATCAGAGTATGGTACAGTCACGGTATGTCATTGCCAACTTGTCATGTGTTTTCCTCACTTACGAATAATTCCATTTTTCACACAAAATTCAATGGAAATTCTTTGATTCAATTTTTTGACAGAAAGAGAATCGCAGAACACAATTAACACGTCTAAGTTTTTTTCTTCTTAAAAACAAACTAGCACATCACTCAATAAGTCCAATGAGAGCTGACATATAGGGGGCGTCAATGACAAAAAAAATTCATATTATTTTTATGAAGTATAAACATTCAAATGACACCTGTCAAATTGTCATGACAGTCTGGTTTTTAGGTTGCAAGTTACAGTGTTTCAAGTTAAGCTACTTTTGGAAAAAAACTTATGGAAAAAACAGAATTGTGTGTGTTGACTAAACACTGTTTTATTATGAGAAAAGATATCGTGCAAGCTTAGCAATGACTTTAAAAGTGTTACAGGGACTCTGCTCCATCAAAAACAAATAAAGGGTGATTTACCAACTGCTATCTTTTTGGCAACACTGGTTTAAACAGCTAACGCACGTTTCGTGTTTTTTTTTACTGTCAAACATCTTCAGTTTGGTCTATAATTTAACCATGTATCGTCTTACAAACGAACAACGCTTGCAAATTATTGAATTTTATTATCAAAATGCGTGCTCTGTTAAGAAAGTTTATAGCGCGCTTCTTCCATTTTGTGGTCAAAAATGGACGAAGCTCATTTGGCTCAATGGCTCAATGGGTACGTAAATAAGCGTCGATTTTGGAGTGAATATCAGCCAACAGTTTTGAAAGAGCTACCAATGCATCCAGAAAAAGTCACAGTTTGGTGCGGTTTATGGGCTGGTGGCATCATTGGACCGTACAGACACAATCGATTCTGAACGCTCTGGAAGGCCGATTGACGTCGTTTCAGCTGAAAACGTCACAAAAGTACACAAAATCGCTTTAGAAAACCGCAAAGTGAAATTGCGTGAGATAGCTGACAACTTGAAGATATCAGACGACAGTGTGAACACTATTTGGCGTGAACATTTGTCCCTGAGAAAGCTGTTCTTGAAATGGGTGCCATGTTTGCTTACAATGGACCAAAAACAACAACGTATTGATGATCCTGAGAGCTGTATTGAGCTGTTTCGCCAGAAAAAACACGACATTTGTGGTCGCCGTGGCGTAGTGGGTAGAGTGCGACGCTCACACCCCGAAGGGTCTAGGTTCGACTCCCAGTTCAACACCAATTTTTCTAATATTTCACGGCACCACCTCTTTCGAGCTGCTGACAACAGTCAAAGGGTAATAACTGTCTAAGAAAGCTTCTCAAATTTCGCCGTTCGGAGTCGGCAAAAAACTGTAGGTCCCTTCTACTTGTGAGAGAACAGTAGCACGCACTACACGAGTAGTTGATGAGCAAGCTAGGCCCTGGTCCCCCTTTGGACTGTAGCGCCAACAATTATTATTATTATTAAACAGGACATTTTGCTTCGGTGTGTCACAATGGGTGAAGCAGGGATCCACCACTGTACTCCAGAGTCAAATCGGCAGTCAGCGCAGTCGACAGCAGCCGGTGAACCATACCCAAAGCTACCTTAAACACAAAGGTCGGCTGGCAAGGTTATGGCAGCCATATTTTGTGTGCACTAAATTTTATTCATCGAATTTCTTGAGAAAGGCAAAAAGAATACTACATGACGATATTGGTGCATTTGAAGGAAGAAATTCCTAGAATATGAAGAAGAAAAAATTCTCTTCCTCTAAGACAATAAACCGTGTCACAAGTCGTTGGCTACCATGACCAAATTGCACAAATTGGGCTTTGGATTACTTCCGCAACCATATTCCCCAGACTTGTTCCCAGCGACTTCTACTTCTTTTCCGACATGAAAAAGGTGCTTTCCGGACAAGAACCGTATTCTCCAGACTGGCTCTCAGCGCTTTCTATCTCTTTTAAGACATGAAAGAGATGCCTTCCGGACAAGAATATGGCTCGAATGAGGAGATGATCGCCGAAACTGAAGCCTATTTTAATGCCAAAGGTAAATCGTTTTATGAAAAAGGCATCGAAGTGTCAGAGCGATGGCAGACTGATTGTATCACTCTTGGAGGAAACTATGTTAATAAATAAAATCGAATTTTGTCTGGAAAATGTGTTTCCATTGGTTTGCCCTGGGACTAATTGAATGATGTCTAATCTAAATTATTTTTTACGGATAATGAATATTTATTTCGTATTGTGGAGTAACGAGCAGGATAAGTGTGTCACTGAAATCTACTCGTGGTCTTCGAGAGTTTTCTATTTTATATCATTCTCCCAACAGTGATATTTTGTTTACTAAAATAATTTTCATTTAATTTCAGTTCTTAAGCTTTAGTATTTATAGTTTTGTTTTGCATTGAATGTCTTGTTTATTGCCTTAAATTTAAATTAAAAACGAAACAAACGGTATTTAGGTTGTTTGAATGTTAATGAAAATCAGTTCCTGGGGTTTTGCGTGCTTTTGTAGGAGTAGTAGGAGTAGAGACCTACAGTTCCTTTGCTTTGCTCAGTAGGAGAAGAGACCTACAGTTCTTTGCCGACTCCGTACAGCGAAGTTTGAGAAGCTCTTTCATAGACTCTCGAGTGTTGTTAGATATTCGATAGGGTTTGTGGGTATGAATATGTGAAGTGTTCACTCCGGGAATCGAATCTAGGACTTTGGGCGTGTGAGTGTCGCCTACTGGCGACTACATCACAGCGGACACAGAAAAGTTTTTAAGCTTTTCATAATTCGTCAGCAAGAATACGCCTGCTTTCAACATTTAACACCTCTTATGTTATACAACAGACTATTTTTGGCGATAAACCCATAATAAGCGGAGAATATTAATTTTACGAAATACTTTTGAAGACAACAATCCCAAAATATGAAGCCCAAACTCAAAAAAACAAATTCTACAAAATTTCCAACACGTGGAAAGGACTTTGTCCAAAATGAATGTAACTTTATGCGAACCTCCTCTTCCGAGACATTAAACATAAAACATCCCACACGAAACATAATGTCTCAGAAATGTGCGTGAAAAGTAACAGCTTTGCCAAAACAGAGAGAAAAAAACAAAATATTCAAATGTAAGCAATCTTGATCAAGATCATGAACCAGGAGACGTAAAAAGAATAAAGTCAAACGTAAATGTTTCCAGGAGGTTATGTCCTGTGAACCTTTCAAAATGAAATTTAAAAAGATTTTAAAGCGTTTCAAATAACATCCCACGTTTAAATCACGCCAATGAAAACGAAATTCCGTTTCACAAACAAAATAAAATAAATTCGCAATCAAAAGTGTATCATAAATGTGAAAAACCACCGCCGCCCGGCTATGCGTCGCCACCACCCTCTGCTCAAACAAAGGGAACAAAGCCAAAAGTAAAACATACTTTTAAATACTATACACAAGTCAGTGGAGAGTTTTGAGGGTGAAGATAGGGGAGGAGTGGGGGAGGAGATGAAGTTGGGGGAGTGTTGTAATAAAAATAAAATTTCACTTAACATTTTTGCACTGTAACGTTTTATGCTCACCTTTAAGTGTCGTTAAGCATTTCATTTGAGTACACTTAGATGGAATTCGTCCCCGCGGCTGTATTCCACATTCCACGCAACACCCTCACAAGACACTTCACACTCCTTTTGAAAGAAGTTTAACGTCTTAAAGTCTTTAATATCCCCTCTGAGTGTGATTCTTTTGCTTGGATCGGATATAATTCTTTTGCTCGCGCAGAATTAACACCAGCATTCCGGAGCCCTTTGGAAATGTTCAACATTTCGCATTACTACATGACACTTTGTAGAAGTTTGTTGTGTGCGCATAGAGGGAAGAAAATTATCTACTCTCGCCAATTAGATTATTTCTTCTCCCCCCCCCCACTGAACCATCATCCCCTTCTTTTGCTTCCTTTTCACACTAGTTTCGGAGAGCGTTTATCTAGTGAAGGGAAGCAGAAATTACAATCCTTCGGCTCCGGGTTACATTGTTTGCGCGGCACAGTGGCGGAGTAATTCCACATTTCATTCGGTCCTTGATTTACGGCTAAGATTACACGAATCTCTTGACATTTCTGTCATGTGCACAGATACATGATAGATTTCCGAGGATAAATTGTGAAAACAAGTTTTGCTTCGCATCCCTAATCGGGCGTCTCTCGCCACAAGCACTCGACAACTCTTCTGTGCTCAGGAGAGATCGCTAACGCAGGATAACACGTCGCAGAAGAGGTTCTTCATAGTTTCCTGTGTTTGTTCGCTGTCGGAATTATCGTGCTTTATTTCATAATTAGCACTGTGTTAATTACCGCAGCAAAAATCTGCAAATTGGATTGGGGATATGAATTTTGTTGCTGTCGTCGCTGTGTCGGAGATTATGTGTGCTTTCTTGGGGGTGTGCCGTGGTTGACATTGTAAAGTAATTTGAAAATTTGTTTGCTTTAAATTGACTTTTCCTTTGGCGGTGGGTGATTGAAAGCCGAGTCGGTTGTGTTTGTTTTGAAACTAAAAAGAGACGTGATAACGGTAGCGTTCATCATGAAACTTCCGGAAAAAAAGTGTGTGGGGGTAGATAAGGATCACAATCGCATGCCATGGATACATGACACTGCATTCGACACTCAATCAACATCACGGACACTATCTACGGCCCCATCAACGGGCACCGCATTAAAACACAATTTTCTCAAATTAATCCTGCAGCCAATGAACTGTTGGGGACAGGAAATCATGCGAAGGCAGTCAATTGATTGATTGCCTCTTTCAATAAATGACGACGTTAATGCCGCTTGGAAATGTGTACATAAATCTGGCAATTACAACTCATGAAGAGACACTTTCTCTGCAGAAGCCACAAACGATGTGCGTGCTGCTGTTCCCAAAGGTTTATGGCGGCCACAAATCATGGGAATTCATGAAAGCTGTTCAAGAAGAATCGATTCGAAAACGAGGTCGGCAAACATTTCAGACGATTCCCCTTTTCGTGTTAACTTCTCCTCTTCTTGTTGTTGTGGCGCAACAATCCGGGGTGGAAATGGGCCGATCTTTCGCCAGTTGCCTCCAGTTGCGCACTCCGGCCACCTTAGACTAGGTCGTCCTCTGTTCCATTGTCCCATTGGCTCGAATTCAAAGACTTTTCGGGCCGGAGCAGTGGTGTCCACACGCTCTACATGGCCTAGCCATCTTAAGAGTTGTATCCGTAGACGCTTGACCAGGCGCATACCGTTGTACAGCCAATAGAGTTCGTCGTTAAATCTTCTCCTCCAGATGCCATCAACGCAAACAGGACCAAAAATCGCACGCAAAACTTTTGTCTCGCAAAGACTAAGGGCATCCTCATCCGCCTTTGCTCACGTCCAAGATACGGCGCCATAAAGTAGGACGGCGATGATCAAGCTGCTATATAAAGCGAGCTTACTCCTTCGAGAGAGGGCTTTATTACTCGATTGGCTCTTGAGCCCAAAGAAACAGCGATTGGCAAGAGTGATTCTGCGTTTAATTTCGGTACTGATGTTGTTATCCCTATTCCCTTTCGTGTCAACGTCTAAAAAAAATCCTTACCAGTCCTCCTTGCTTCTCAAAAGGAAATTTGTTTTGATTTTGAAGGATGTTGACGTCTAGTTCAATGCTTAAAACATATAACACTCACAAAAGCAACAAAAAAATCAGAATTTCTGCATTTAAAAAACATTGTAATTATTTTAAAATCTTGAATTCCCAAACCAATATTTATCCTGTATTCAGAATTTCAGAAAAAAGCAAGGAAAACGAAGTGTTACCGAGTTCGCGTCGAAGAATTATTTGGAATGACCAAATTGAAACCATGCTTGAGGGACACTCACTCAACCTTGGTTTGGAGTGCTGCCTTTTTAAAACCTCTGCTGCTCTCTGGGTTGCAGCACCCAGTTGAGGACGCAAGTTCTTTCACTGAGGCGGGGTAGTCTTCTAGCCGCCTGGTCTGAGTTAGTGGATTGGATAATAAGCTTTAGAGCAGTCAGCATAGTCTACAAACCTCAACTCTACCGCCATATTGGATTTCAAACCTTAGACATTAGAATACAAGGATGCATACTTCATGGACAGGTTTGAGCGGAAATTCCAGTATCTCCTGATCTTCCATTCCACCAGAATATATCCTCTGGTCAAGTTGTATCTACCAGTCAGTTTTACACAACACATTAGCTTGGTAGCCTCCATTGCACTAAATGGACTTTAGTTCCAACAGTGCTTCCGTTGACACATTTAATATTGGGTAATTTACTTATTTGTGGCCACCGTAGCGTAGTGGGTAGAATATGACGCTAACACGCCTAAGGGTCCAAGTTCGATCCCCGGCTTGACACCTCGAATTTTTCACGGTACCACCTCTTTCGAGCTGCTGACAGCACTCAAAGAGTAATAACTGTCTAGGAAAGCTTCCCAAACTTCGTCGTTCGGAGTCGTCAAAAAACTGTAGATCCCTTCTACTCGTGAGAGAACAGAAGCGGGCACAACACGAGTAGTTAATGAGGAAGCTAGGCCCTTGTCCCCCTGTGGACTGTCGCGCCAACAATTATTAATTTACTTAATTTGTGCTGTTTGCTAAGAGATGGCGTAACTTGCATTATTCCATTGGAACATGCGTTGGAAAGCTACTGTCGTTGTACGTCATTTCAACGTTTGTCATTCATTTGAAGTGTAAAGAACAAATTTTTTTTCAGTCAAATTTGTCAAACCTTGTGCCAGAAAAAACGTTTCTTCATTACTTAAATATGAAGAAAACTGCTGCCGCAAGTCATCATATTTTGGTGGAAGTTTATGGTGAGCATACGCTAGCTGAGAAAACGTGCCGAAAGTGGTATTCCCGATTCAAAAGTGATGATTTTGGCTTCGAAGACGATAAACGATGAAGACGATGAAGTTTGAAGATGAAGAGCTGGAAGCAATACTCTATGAGGATTGTTGAAAAGCACAAGACGAGCTCGCAGAAACATTGAGTGTCACTCAGGCAGCCATATCAAAGCAGCGGGATATATTCAAAAACAAAAAAAATTGGGTTTAACATAAACTCAAGCCGCGATACGTCGAAGGACGGCTGCTAAAATGCTGCTGTAACGTCAGAAAAAGAAGTAATTTTTGTATCGATTATGAAAAATGGATCCACTTCGACAACCCAAAGGGCAGGAAAATCATATTTGAATCCCGGCCAACCAGCTAATTCAACGGCAACGCCGAATACCCATACCGCGAAGGTATTGCTCTGTGTTTGGTGGGATCAGAAGTGTGTGCTAGATTATGCTAACACAGGGTGAAACTATAAATGCACAACGCTACCAAAGAATATTAATCCGTTTGAAGAGAGCATTAGCGAAAAAACGCCCGAAATATGCGATCAGACTTGATCGGACATAATAAACCACTCGAATTAGGCTATATACCAAATAGTCTTACAAATGCTCTTTTGAAGGAGTTAATTTATCTATCAATCGCATCATCTGGAATTAAGTCACAGAGTGATCTGAACATCGTTCAATTCAGTGTTTAATCAATTGAGATTCAATAAGAGAAGTGGAAGTAAGATCCAAAAGAGTCTGCGCCAGAAATAAATGAAGTAAAAGGTAAACAACATTAATGTAAACCATGAAACCGTACGTAGTCCTGAAGTCCTTTATAATAGCCGTACTTCACGGTGAAAGCCAGTGAAAAGCGAAGAATGAAGCGATTGAATATTACAAAAGAAATGTTCCGAAGAATTATGGGATATTCTAATTTAAAGCGACGAAACCAAAATAGACAGTTTTGGATGGTGGACATAAGGTCTAGAAGAATATGGGACAAGGGATGCACCCCAACAACTCCTGTACAACATCAATGTGGTTAGCCTATGCTTTGGGATTGTATGCAAGCGAATAAAGTTGGAAATAAGCATTTGATTGAACGCACTGTGAACCGGCATTAGCAACCCATTCCTCAACGAGTCACGGGAAATGTAGGGGACGCCGCTAACAAAAATTAATTTAATACTTTTTTTGTTTTAAATGACGCCCCCTATATGTCCCGAGACTTTCTGAGTGATGTGTTGTATTGACATATAAGAACTTAATTTAGTACTGAAGTTTCCAACACGATAAAAATTCAAAGCAATTCTATTGCAGTGGCCGCCGTGGCGTAGTGGGTAGATTGCGACGCTCACACGCCGAAGGTTGTAGGTTCGATTCTCAGCTCAACACCAATTTTTCGAATTTTTCACGGCACCACCTCTTTCGAGCTGTTGACAATACTGACAGAGTAATAACTGTGTATGAAATTTTTTTTTCAAATTTCGCAGTTCGGAGTCGGCAAAAAACTGTAGGTCCCTTCCACTCGTGAGAGAACAGTAGCGCGCAAAACACGAGCAGTTGAGAAGCAAGCTAAGCCCTGATTCCCCTGTGGACTGTCGCGCCAACAATTATTAATTTACTTAATTCGTGCGGTTTGCTAAGAGATGGCGTAACTTGCAGTCTCCAGACCTTAACCTCAGAGTGCACTTATGGGCGCTCATTAAGACGCGAATCCACAAGTATTCCGTACTCGTTACAGGTCTCGGACATGTGTGAAGCCAGTGCCAATCAAAGAGGCTTACAGAAGTTATTTAACCAAAAATGGTTTTCTACGCACTAGAGTCGCGGAAAACAGTTCCTTTGCCAGGCCGAATATGAAGCGGTTCCTTTGTGTAAAGGAGCTAGTTTCCGGAACTATTTAGTTCCGGGGAACTATTATTATAATATTTAGTTCCTAAAAGCTGTTTGGTTCCATCTCCAATGTTGTTATAGAAGGCGGTTCATGTTCTCAAAACTAAAGACTTCCATTCCAGGCACATGTTTTATTAAATGGTGCAGTGTTAGGATGATTATTGATGGAGAAAAAGGCACATGTCGATTCCATGCTCTTCCTTTATTTTCAAACAACTAAGAATACGGTCCTAAATATGGTAGGTGAACACAATTTCTGGACATCCATCCGGAACTGTTGAGGTTCAAACCGTCGCTTCAATTTCTTATCCAGAGATTCGAGACTCTCTGGTCCTAAAAACGCTTTGTGGTATATGTATTTAATACCTCATTAGAAAATGAATACTTTGTAAATACTTTGAAATTAAATCTCAATAAACTATCACCACTATTTAAATGTACTATTTGTGTTCATCAATTTTCTTCTACCTGTTACAATTGAAACAATATGTTTTAAATTTGAAAGAATGTTGATGTATGCGAACAAGATTTGTTTAGTAACAAAATTAGTCAAACAAATGTGAAATGTTCAGCGAAATGTCAATAAAACGAAGTGTGCAACATATTAGCTGAAAGAACATTTGGATTTACCATAGTCGACATAGTTTCAGGATATTTATAGTTCCAGGAACGATGTAGTGCCGGAACTACTCAACACTTTATACAAGGGTTGCCTTTTATATTTCGGGATAAGAGTTTTGTTCTCTTATATATTAATTGAATATTAATCATCGAAAATAGCTTTATTGTTTTCAAAATATTCCTCATTAAGATCTATACACTTTTGCATGCGTTTGAACCAATTGTCGAAGCACTCTTGCCACTCTGATTGAGGTATCTCCAAACCATGCATTCTGAACGCATCAAACGCTTCTTCAGGTGTCGAAACACGTTGACCTCTTATTCTATTTTTGTACGTACGGGAATAAGAAGAAGTCATTCGGTGCCAAGTCAGGATTATACTGCGGATGACTCATCAAATCGATGTTTTGTGTGCTCAAAAATGCGATTGTTTGAGCCGATGTCTGAGAGCTCGCATTGTCGTGCTGAAAAGTGATCCGCCTTTGGCGGATGGTTTTCCTGATTTCTTGGAAGACAACTGGCAAACAAATGGTTGTGTACCACTCAGGATTGACTGTTCTGCGTTGTTCTAGTGGAACGGTTTGCGACATGTCCAGTTTTCCTAAGAAACAGGCAACCATTTGCTTGGAAGTGCTTCGTGCACGAGCAACTTTTGTTGGATTTGGCTCAATTTGAAACTGCCATACAGTCGACTGCTATTCACTTTCGGGCTCATAGGCATAAATCCACGATTCATCACCTGTCACGATATCATAGACGTGTGTCGAAGCACCGCGATCGTATTTTTGGAGGATTTCTTTCGACCAATCGACACGAGCCATTTTTTGAGCGATTGACAAGTTGTGTGACATCCAACACGAACAAATTTTTTTGACGGTCAAATGTTCGTGCAATATTGAATGTATCCCGGTCACACTAATGCCAAAGGCTGTCTCAATCTCACGATAGGTCACATCTTGCAATATCAGTGTGCCAACAGATCTTGCAATATCAGTTGGCGCACAGCAATCAATGGTTTCGCGAACAACAACTGATTTTGGACGACCTTCACGAAATTCGTCTTGGAGTGAACTACGACGTCGGTTGAATTCACCACACCATCGATAAACACTGGTCCTTGGTGGAGCTTCATCGCCAAAAATTGAATGAAGTTGATTGATGCACTGTTGTTGAGTTAATCCACGTCGAAAGTTGTAAAAAATAATCCCACGAAAATTTTCACGATATAATTCCATTCTGTGGGCGAAATGAATCTTTTAAGTTACTGTAAACAACACAAATAGCGCTCATTTGTGAAAACGTTCTGAGTACGTGTAACCTCAAAAATGTCAAACTTTACGATGGTTGCCATATTGTAACACTAGGGTTTCGCGATTCCGAAATATAAAAGACAACCTTCGTACATGTCCATGGAACTATGCACCCACCGGTTATTGTTTCCCATTTCTCTGGTAATTTTCGAATACCATTTTAATTCAGCCATAGGGCCAATCTTTGATATCTTCAAAAGACAGGATTTGTAAAGTAATTTTCTTCGAAAAAGTCAATAGTCGAAAAGAGCAACATCTGAAGAATACGGCGAATGGGGTAAGACCACTTACTTTAGCATTTTCAGGTATTTTTTGACTGCTGCAGCCAAATCTCAGTTGTACTCGAGACTGTTCCCATCAATAGTCTCTCCTGGTCTTAACAGCTTGTAGCACAGCATACCCGAACCGTAAATATTTTTGTTTAGCGTCGATGTAGACGATGATGTAGCGGGTGCACCAGAATTTTCACATTATTTTCTCTTTATTAACTTTATCCTACGAGATTTCAAGTAGTAGCTCCGATTTGAAAATGATTTTCTGACATCTTTCTGTGTCAATTTGTACAGTTTCTTTCTTCTGAATAAATCCAGATATCTTCAACCGAAAGGAAATTGTTTGCTGGGATTCTACGATTTAACTTTGCATTGAGCACCAATCCTTCCAATCTTTCATCTTAAAACTTTTTGGCTTCTTCGAGACGCTCTTTTCTGTATATTTTTGTATAATTGGCGCGCACTCAAGGGATTGTTTATTCCCTTAAATGACTGGACGCTATTGGACTGCGACGCTTGAATCACAACTCTGGAAGCGTCTAAACCAACCTTTGCGTGATTTATCGGGTCGAGTAGATTTACTCTACACTTCGTCAACCATTCGATGGGCTTCAGCTGCACTGCTGCACAAAGAAAATACAAACTTTCAGCAAAAGCTCTTTGTTCAAGACAACATTATCCGAAATCTTTCGAAAGGAAAACATTTAAAGAACGTGACAATATAAATAAAACCAAAAGAGCATGCGTGCAGTGTGTAAAGTAGATAAATAATGTAATAACTGTTGAATAGGAAACTTACAATGTAAATCTGAATACGATATGTGTGAAGGATCACGCAGTACATATGTGTGTGTACAGAAAAGATGTGTAGAGACTTTGGCAAAGGATGTACACAGTCTATTTCCAAGTGTAAGAAAGAGTAAGCGCAGTGTATAATTACTTTGAATAAATTGTTCTTTACTGATAAGTCGCTAACAGAACTGTTTCATTACTTTTACTTTGTTCTCAAGGACTAAGGAAAATATTTGGGTTATACTACTCATATATTTTTCCATCAATAACTTTTTAAAATGTGCCACAAGCTCAACTCGGACATGATATCGATTCCTCTAAGGGGCTAAATAGTGATTCCTCAATCGTCTGCCAAAGAATATTGTGAAAAAACAATAAATTGAACGCTGAAATAACGTGGTTTTTATCCTAATTTAAAGTAAACATGTTACCTTTGCTGCTTTTACTGCTTTTGCTGCTTTTGCTGCTTTTACTGCTTTTACTGCTTTTGCTGATCGCAAATGTTCTGTTATGTGCTTATGACAAATGTTCTGTGGTGCATGGTTGCAACGTCTGTTTGTGCTGTTCGCTCTGATTTTATAACACCCACCATCCACAGAGATTTACAATAGCCGCAAGCAGAAATTTTGTTATGAGCTCTTGTAGCTTTTTCCACGTTAACATGAGTTAGAAGTGTCTTCTGCTGATAATGCGAACCTTGATTTCATTGATTTTGCTTCAAACAATGCGGGTAATACTACATTTTTTCTATTAATTAACTTATCCTTCACGTAATTCTCCAATCTGGTTGTGCGTTGTTACTTTCTACTCATCTCCTCACTTGATGTCTGAAAGACCACAATTCAAGTGTTTCTTGAAAAGGCTGAATTGTGGCGACATCAACCCTCGCGTTTGTTTTGTTTTTTGTTCCACTTGATCATTGATTGCAAATATTCTCAAATTACGAAAATCAAGTCACAAAAAGGGCACACGCTGAGGGAATTTCTGTCCGAATTTGATTAATTTGTTTATGGGATGAAATGAGAGCAAAAGAATGAAACAAGTTCTAAGCACTACTGAGTTCTTGTACAGAATTCGTTCCACTGACATCTATTGGCCAGTTGTATGTGGTTCAAAATTGAGCAGCGAATAACACAACCATGATCGGAATTTCGTTGAAAAAATTCCTTTCCCCAGCAGTTTCGTAGCTTTCTTCGGACTTATTTCGCCTCTTCAATTTGACAGGAGGAAATTTCTTAAACCTGAGTCCGGTTTTCTCGCAGTCAGAATTTAGAACTCGAGCTGCTCGCTATAATGAAAAATGTATGCGCCCAAATAACACCCGATTTATAAAAAAAACACACCTGCGACATTTTCCAATTTCTCTATCAATCAATTGCTTTCTGTTTGTTTGTTTCCACAGGGGATTTACAGTTTGTTTGCCATAATTCGTCCACAGTGAAAGTTAATCACTTGATAAGGAATCGTATGAACACATGCAAGGGGAATTAATCGTGCACGTCTGAATTCACGACACTTGAAGTGATAAGCCAGACAATTCAGTGACGCTTTGGCTTGTTTACATTATTATTCTTTCAGTCGGATTATTCAAATCGAAACGCCCCTATCTGAATAATTTTAATCTATCGTGAACTTAGCGATTGGACTGGATTAAGACCGGAAAACATGAATCACCACTCCAGCGGATTACAGACAGACATTGCGTCTCGCCGAGAACAAAACAAAACAAAAATTCCCACAACTTAATCGTTTAAATAAGCAAACCGGTTCATCTTTTCGGATGCAAATTTCCCCTCGGTGGAGATTGTAGCGCCACCCCAAGCTTTATTTCCCGTCTGGTTATTTCAACGTCTTCAAGCAAATTGGAGAAGCAAACAAGTCATGGGATGGGATCGATGGAGTCAGAGCTGAGTCACGTGAGCTCTAGAAAATATGATTTTCACTTCAAATGTGGGTCAAGTTGCGTGGTAGACGTGTGGGTAGGTACGTCAGTTAAGCACTTGCATGACATGTGGTGTGTGTGTGACACATCTATCACGCGTGTTTGTGCATTAGGAGCGGGATGAAATCAAGCAAGTCTTAGGAAGGTCCTTCGGATGGTGATTCCATTCTACTCCTGGAACGCAATAAATTTAATTGAATTCGAAGAAGTCTGGAATGTTTCTAGGACGAGAATCTTATTATTTTCAAAGATAAAACCAATACGCATTATAAAGGGAAAACGTTTTCCTGGAATAATTTTGTTGTGAGACGAAAAAGTAAATGAACGCAAGTCAATAAACTTTGATCCGGAATAAGGACACGAAGCGCTTAGTATCTATTTCTTTGCTTTTGACGAACTTGGTAGGCAATAGAGGGTTGACTTTAAACTGGTTCTGTTCATTTTATAAACCCTTGAAGTCCATGTACACATTTTCAATTTTTAGTTTGGTTTAAGTCCTTCTTTGATTTGAGTGTTTAAGTCTGCGTTTTTAACTCTTCCTTTCCGACTTTAGGATAAGTAAGATAAAATAAAGTTTTGCAATTGCGGCGTAGTGGGTAAGTGCGTCCACTTCAAAACCGGAAGTCCAAGGCCATATTCCAGGACTAAACATTTTTCTCGCCACAAACCCCTTCGAGCTTATGAGAATAATAATAATAATTGTTGGCGCTACAGTCCAGAGGGAGACCAGGGCCTAGCTTGCTCATCAACTACTCGAGTTGTGCGAGCTAATGTTCTCTCACGAGTAGAAGGGACCTACAGTTTTTTGCCGACTCCGAACTGCGCAATTTGGGAAGCTTTCTTTCACTCTTTGTGTGTTGTCAGCAGCTCGAAAGAGGTAGTGCCGTAAAAAATTCGAAAAATTGGTGTTGAGCTGGGAGTCGAACCTAGACCCTTCGGCGTGTGAGCGTCGCACTCTACCCACAACGCCACGGCGGCCACTAGTTTATGAGAAAACTTCTCGAAATTTGGCGTTCGAAATTTCGGCAAAAAAACGTATTTTTTGGAGAACTTTATGTTGTCAACTTAATTTTTGCTGGCGGCGATTTTGTCAGCTGTCAGATGATTTATTTTCAGCTTGATTTGGGCTCTTAACATGATAGTACGCAAGGCAACCAAGGCGTAAGTTCGGTGAATGGGATCAAAACAAGATGGCAATTGATCCCGATTTCCCTTCGCGAATTGTGTTTAACGATGAAGCTCACTATTGGTTGAATGGATTCATAAATAAACAAAACTGTCATGTGATGTGGTGATAATCCTCAAGCGAACGCTGATTAAACTTAACATCCACGAAAATGGACTGTCGGGTGTTTTATGGGTTGGTGGAGTAATTTGTCCGAAGCTCTTAAAAACAATGACCAGGACAATACAGAGAATGGTGACCGCCATTGAGTCATGTTTAGTGACTTTTTCTTTCATTGATGATGTGCAGGAGCTGAGTTTTAAACAAGGGGGTACAACAGCTTGTGCCACGATCGATATGTGTTTCGAACGGCATAGTTCCAGTTTTCGGACCGAGAATTGGCCTCAAGTTTGTGCGCAACTTGCCCTTTTTCCACGGGAACGCCACGACAGCCTGTGGCAAAATGAATTTGTTGAAGGAAACGTTTAGAACCGCATAAGTTCAGTTTTCGGACCGAGAATTGGCCTCAAGTTCGTGAGCCACTTGGCTTTCTTTCACGGGGACGGCACAAAAGCCCGTGCCATGATGAATTTGTTAAAAGAACCGTTTCGAACCACATAGTTTCAGCACCGAGAATTGGCTCAAGTTCATGCGCAACTTGACTTTTTCCCACGGGAACAGCACAACAGCCTGTGCTACGACGAATTTGTGAAAGGAAACATTTCGAACGGCATAGCTTTAGGTTTCGGACCGAGAATCGGCCTCAAGTTCGTGCACAACTTGACTTTTTCCCACGGGAACGGCACAACAGCCTGTGGCACAACGAATTTGTTGAAGGAAACGTTTAGAACCGCATAAGTTCAGTTTTCGGACCGAGAATTGGCCTCAAGTTCGTGCGCCACTTGACTTTCTTTCACGGGTACCCACAGAAGCCCTTGCCACGATGAATTTGTTAAGTGAACCGTTACGAACCACATAGTTTCAGCACCGAGAATTGGCCTCAAGTTCATGAGCAACTTATCCTTTTTCCACGGGAACGACACAACAGCCTGTGGCACAACGAATTTGTCGAAGGAAACGTTTCGAACCGCATGGTTTCAGTTTTCGGACCGAGAATTGGCCTCAAGTTCGTGTGCCACTTGACTTTCTTTCACGGGGACGGCACAAAAGCCCGTGCCACGATACATTTATTAAGTGAACCGTTTCGAACCACATAGTTTCAGCACCGAGAATTGGCCTCATGCGCAACATGCCCCTTTTCCACGGGAACAGCACAACAGCCTGTGCCACTGTGGATTTGTTAAAGGAAATATTTCGAACGGCATAGCTTTGGGTTTCGGACCGAGAATTGGCCCCAAGTTCGTGGGAACAAGCGTCTCTTGACTTTCTTCTACGGGGACGGAACAACAACCTGTGCCACGACGAATTTGTTAAAAGAAACGTTTCGAACCGCATAGCTTCAAATTTCGGAACGAAAATTGGCCCCAAGTTCGTGCGCAACTTGACTTTTTCCCACGGGAACGGCACAACAGCCTGTGCCACTACAAATTTATCAATGAAAACGTTTCCAGATGCATAAATTCAATTTTTGGATTAAAAATTGGCCTCCATGTTCATGCGAATAAACGCCACTTGGCTTTCTTCCACAAGGATATGTGAAGTCGCTTGTATACGCTAATGAGAACAGCATTTGCCGAGTTATTTCTGACGTGTGGTCACAAAAGTTGAAAATGTTATTGGAGTTATTGAAGCTCTCGATTAGACTACGTTCTAGCCCATCGTAACTTTCAAATGACAAAAGTCGTATTTTATTTATAATGACAGAAGATTATCTATCGAATAAAGTAAATTTCAAAGCAATTTAATAAACTTTTCATTGTTATAGTTTATATTAAAGTTCAATTCCTCTAGAAAATACGCCCTGTACAAAATAACAATATCACGCAGTAGTAGATTATAGAATTTCCTCAAGTAGTAAGGACCCCAATCTTTGTGGAATGCAAGCTTATATATGAAACAAAATGAAAAACGACACACACTGTATGCATTTCAGTTTCAGATTATTTTAGACCTTCTCGTTACCTTTAGCCCAGATTATTTGTCGGTATTTTTTGGTTTCAGAAGAGAATACAATTTTTTGACAGTCAGCGTTTACAGTATAAGGAAGATGTAAGCGTCAAGCAGTATATGTCTATAGATTAGAAAATCTATCGCCAGCTGTCGACAATTTGGTACAATGTATTGATTGAGGTCTTTTTTTAGATCCGATCGAATTTTATGTTCTGAAAAGCCGTCACATTTCAATACACTTATTTAGGGTTTCGTTTCAAAGTCGAAAATGTTGGTTGTACTCTCAAAAGACCATCAAACATCAAAAAGTCTCAAAAAGTAGATTTATGGAGCTTGTTTCGGTCATTAAAGTGAATATTAAGTCTTTTGAGTCGCTGAAAGTACGCAGTGAGTCATACGTTTTTTCGGTAAAGCTTTTCATATTTGGTCATTCGCAAGAAACCAAGACTCTCTGTTTATGAGAAAAAATAACAGCGCACACAAATTGCTGAAGTAGTTGAATTTAGTTTCTTTTTCTCTGTAGCTTCATCTAATTTACTTAAATTACAAATAATCGGCTCGTTAAAGGATATGTTTTGCAACTCATAAAACGCGGTCAATCCTAGCTGAAACCGTATGTCTTCAGCTAGGATTGATAGCGTTTTATAAGGCGGATCCATGGGAGTATTCAGCATAAGTTCCAATGGAGTAACAACTGAGAATATGAATATTTACGCAAAAAAGCGTATTTTAAACATTTATATTGGCAAATGAAAATAAATATGTGGAGCGCAGAATAGTGGAATACTCGGTTGAAGTATTTGGTCAAAATGCGGCACAAATAAAATTCAGCGAAAACATTTGATTTGTAAGTGAGGGGTTGGCAAAAATTGCTCGTTTTGATACAAGTTCCATATGCAGGCAAGCCGGTTTTCACCGAATGAAATAGTGATCAGAACAGCGAGTTTGTCATTATAATATTTACAATTCTCCTAATTCATTGATTTTAAGATATAGCAAGACGTCGTGGCCGCCGTGGAGAAGTGAGAAGGTCAACGTTCACACTCCGAAATTCTAGCTTCGTTTCACGGCTTAACACTTCGGATTTGTTCACAGCGCCACGTCTTTCGAGCTGCTGACAAAACTCAAAGAGTAATAACTGTCTAAGAACGCTTCTCAAACTTTCGTTCGGAATCGGCAGAAAACTGTAGGTCCCCTCTACTCGTGAGTTGTGCGACCGTAGCGCGCACAACACGAGTTGTTCATGAGCAACCTAGGCCCTGACCCCCCTGCGGACTGTCGCGCCATACAATTATCATTATTAAGACGTCAATCGTTGTTCGCAAGACGTTGATCAAGAGTCGAAACAAGTTGAATAAATCGGCTTCAAGGAAACCTCGTTGCATTCACTTTAGAGTCCGACTGATACATCGACTCATCGTGATGTCACTTTTTCAGTCAAATCAAATCAACCACACCGATCGTATTTTATTCTTCTCGAAAAATTCGTATGGACTCTATACGGAAATGATCACTTTTCCGAGCTGTTTCCACCGGTCGATTATGAGGAGTACAAATGCACAGTCCATAAAAACGGAAGCGAGAAAATGTTTTTCTTCTGAATTGACAACTCAAAACTGAACTAACAACAGAACAAGCGCCATCGACAACGGATAATGCATATTTATAATTGAGAAGCGTGACCAACCCAGTCTTAAGTCAAGTGACACCCAATTTGGGATTCACACGGAATTCTTCGATTGCAGATGTGATTCCCTACCCGAATCTTCATCTAATCAATCGTAAAACCGCGTTTGTGATGACCCGGCATGGCGTTGCGCCAAGCGTGTATTCCAAGTGTCGACTTACCAATTATCGAAAGCAGAATCAGCATTACACCGTGTGACAATCTTGATATTTGAGTTCCCCTCATCTTTTGTGCGTGTAATCAGCGGAGCGGTATCGCCAAACTGGTTTCATAAACAATTAAATGCTAATTTTACAGGAACTATGTGTTATTCGGCGCCGAGGAACCGAAGGTAAGTTTATTTATGAACAGCTTTGCTATTAAGCTTGGTAACACGAGACCACCGTATCGCCGTGACGATTCTCCAAACCAATACAAAACTGACTACACACCACGCATCACTGAGTTCTTGAACAGGGCCAACACCGATGTCTATCTGATGTGTGACATTGCTGTTTTTTGTTGCCTCTAATTAATCACTTCACTAATCACCACACTTCCGTAGTTCGCAAATAACAAAAGTTCAGCCAAACAAAACGGCGCGGCGATAAGCACTCTCCGCTTGTATTCACTAAAGCTAATGGCAAGAGAAATAAAACTTTCAGAACAAGGTCCTTTAACCGGGAGCCGCTTGTGGTGCGGTTTTGCGCTCAGAGCTGTTTTCAGTTTTATGCAAAAAAATTATTTTGACCCACCAACCATCAGGTTCGAGAGTCGAGTGGCAAGTATCTGTCGGATACTCCGGGGTTTATACTCAGATGTTGGTATACCGCGACAAATATATAGTATTTGGAGTGTGATTTTTTTGTGTGTTTGATTCGAGCTTCCCTCTTTTCGATATTCGTTAATCAATTAACAGAATGAAAGTAACGATGGAAAAAAAGAAGAAAAACGCAAAAATTCGCAGGGGCATTCAAAGAGAACTACTGTGCATACAGAATGTGTGGAAAAGTTGTATGTAAGTTGAGAAGCATTTTGAGTTTGTACGGACTCAGTGGAAGTGGTGGAAGCTCTTTTGGAATTTTCAAAAATCTATTTAATTAATTTTTGGTATTTTCAAAAGTTGTTTGCACGAAGCAAAACTATTTGGAGGAGGGACAGAAGTTTTTTTGTAATTTGATGCTGGTTTCGAACTTCATTGCCAAGACCAGGTGTGAAGGTGTGACAATCATTTAGGGCAATTATTTTCAGTTGAGATGCATATAATTGACGTTTAATGACATTAGGGAACAAATTTTACTTTTGCACAATAGACGACACATCACACGTCGTGGACATGGAAAATACCAACTAATGGCTGAACGGTGTTATCTGAGCAGTCAAATCTAATCACTTGAAGGGGGAAGTACCTGTCCGGAAAATGAATCATAGCCCAAGAGGCAGTAGTTGCTTGAATTAAATGCTATAAGAGGCAGTCATTTAAATCAAATTACTTAATGTTACCTTGGAAAATGGAAGAATACATGCAGGTAGTTGTAGGTAGTAATCTTAAGTTTAAATAACTTAACACTACCTGATGAGTAAAGAATTACAAGCATGAACTAGAGACAGGAACTAGAGACCCGCCTTCTTGAAATCAAAAGGACACGTGTTGAAGTTCCAAGGAACTTACTTAATTTAAATAATTGCTTGCCGGTACAGCGCACAAGGCCAGCTTGTTCAGAAACTACTCGTGTTGTGCACGCTACTGGTCTCCGAGGAGGTATGAAGGGTATCTGATATTTTTACACAATCCGGTCACCGAAGCTTCTTCTTCGTCGGATGGCGCTACAGTCCGGGGTGGACCTGGGCCTCAACCAACATGCCTCTCCAGCTAGCACAATCTCTTGCCACCTGCCTCCAATTGCGCACTCCAAGTTGGTTGAGGTCCTTTTCCACTTGTGTGTGCCATCTCAGTCTAGGACGTCCTCTGTTGTGTTGTCCCTGTGGTTCGGATTCGAAAACTCTTCGGGCCGGAGCAGTGCTGTGCATACGCTCTACATGGCCTAGCCACCTTAAGCGTTGTATCCGTAGACGCTTGACTAGGCTCATGCCGCCGTACAGCCCATACAGTTCGTGGTTGAATCTTCTCCTCCAGATGCCATCAACGCAATCAGGACCAAAAATCGAACGCAGAACTTTCCTCGAAGAGACCAATGGCTTCCTCATCCGATTTTAGTAGCGTCCGGGTTTCTGCGCCGTAAAGCAGGACTGGGATGATCTAGGTGTTGTACAAAGTCACTTTGGTCGTTCGGGAGAGGGCTTTATTACTCAATTGCCTCCTAAGCCCAAAGAAACAGCGATTGGCACTTGATTGGCGCTTGATTTCGGTACTGATGTTGTTGTCCCTATTCACCGCGGAGCCGAGATAGACGAAGCCCTTCACTACCTCGAAGTGTCTGCTGCCCATAGTGACGCTCTGTCCGAGACGTCGATGTTCTGCGTCCTTTTTCGATGACAGCATATACTTCGTTTTGCCCTCGTTTACCACCAGTACCACTTTAGACGCTTCCGCTTCAATGCTAGCAAACGCCTCATTGACGGCTCGCTGAGTTCGGCCGATCACGTCAATGTCATCCGCATAAGCTAGCAATTGAACGGACTTGTGGAAGATCGTGCCTCTGATGTTGACGTGTGAGTTCCGCACGATCAACTCAAGGATGATGTTAAAAAAGTCGCATGACAGCGCGTCGCCTTTTCTAAATCCTTTTTTGACATCGAAGTTCTCGGTGAGTTCACTACTGACCTTGACGAAACAGCGAGAGCTCTCCATCGTCGTCCTACACAATCTGACGAGTTTGGTAGGGATGCCAAAACTAGACATGGCACTGTATGGCTCGTCTCTATGCGCGCTGTCATGAAATCGACAAATAGATGGTGGGTGTCGTTTCGTACTTCTTGGGACTTCTCCAGGATCTGCCGCCGTGTGAAGATTTGGTCGATTGTGGACTTTGAGCGTGTTGTGAGAAATGTTTTCCTTGTGAGTCCAGGAACTTGGGTTGCACATAATCGACTTGCCTATACCCCTTGAGGTCCTTTGAGTCGAAGTTAAGACAAGTGGATGATACTCTATCAGTAAGACCACGCGAAGCAGACAGTAAAGCGACCTAAGCAGTTGTAGCTTAGTAACAGTAGACAGCAAAGCGACCTAAGCAGTTGTAGCTTAGAGCGCACAAGTAAGTTCGTGTTTTTTTTTTGTTTTATAATTGACGCGTGCAATAGGGGTTGCGAGTACTCTTAAGGGATCGGATTAAGCCACAGCACGGGCCGAATGCATAGAGGAAGAGAGGGAGAGGAGGTACAGATGCACATTGGTTTTAAATGCCTGTGGATTGTAATGAGGAGGAAAAATCGAGCTGGGAAGAGCGTTCCAGATTCGTGTTGTGCGGCTAAAGAACAAGTCTCTGAAAGAGAGGGCTTGTACGTCCGAAAGAGGGCTTGAGGGTGGATTGGTGGGCATTCCTAGTGAGGCGTGTATTGCGGGTGAATTTTTGAAAGGGAGGAATGCAACTGGCTAATTCGTCCGAGCATTTCTTGTTAAAATAGCGATAAAAGATTGAAGTGAATCAACGAACTGGAATTGAATTACTGACTTACTGGCGGGGTTCAAGTACATTTTGTTTTTATTGAAAGTTTCTTAAATTGCCTAGGGATTGGCACCAGGTTGTACGCTCCCTTATTCTTGAAAATAGCAATTTCATTAAAATTTGTTTTTCAATATTAAACCTTCACACTATAAGCTCTCATCGGTTTCCACAAGTAGGAACACAAGTAGGCCTCGAATTATATTGCCAAGAACAGGTGGAAGGGGGCGAAATATTTTTGTCTGTAGCACCAGCCAATCTGTGCTAAAAGAATTCCTCAAATCTTTTACCACTTCCAAACTCAGAAATGCAAGTCTTCCCTTAATTTGGTCTCCAGAATAAATTCGCTGGGTTCAGGAGCACCAGGGATTCATAGAAAACATAATTTGTCATGAACTTGCTGAGCAAGGACCAAAAGTGGCATTTATAGGGCCTCAATCTGAATTCGGACTGCCTTCGTCTTTGTCAGGGCTTCCATTGATAGCTTGATCTCTTATCGATGCAACCGATGATGGTATGACTATCTTGAAGAGCTTCTTGGTATTCCTCGGTAAAAGCAAGAAAATACTTAAAATGAAGGCTACTGCCTGATAGTACAAATGAACAGCTTTCAAGACTGATCGCGCAAGTGGAGACAAGTGAACCTCCAAAAAAGATTTCTTTATAAAAGACGAAACGCTATCAAACCCTTTTTTTTATCTTAACGTTTTAAACGAATATTCGCAATAAAGGATGCATTTAATTTTATTGAGAAGACGTGACGTTCCGAAGAATACACTTTTAACCATTTCCTATAATCTTGTCCCGTTTTTTAATATTTCAGCTTAGTGTTTTGAAGCCGAGACACTGAAACAACGCAACAGAAAACAACTAAGGCTTTGATGTTGATGACACAAGTAAAACAGGAGCTCAACCAACCTGAGTACGCAATTCGAGGCAGCTATTAAAGCTTAGGTGCACAATGGGCTGTCACCCCACACATTGAAAAAGAAGTATTAGTTTTAAAAATATAAAAAACAGGCTGGATATTAAAAGAAGACAAAAAAATATATCTGAAGTCTTTTTTGTAAATGTGCAGCAAAATTAAAAATCCTTCATTTGAATGGAAAAATACGAAGAACGGTAACAGTGGACGTCACTTTTTGTTTTGAACTGAAATGTGGATTAGAAATATCGCAGAACACCAAATAACTTGTATTGGGTAAGCAAACCACGTACGTACACAAATTAAAACGAAACCCCACGATTCCACATGGCTACATAAAGAGATAAGCGCCTTATTCTCAATTCAATGATACCACTCAAGCGCACGAAGTGGCCAAATTTCTCGCATATAGCTTGGGACTAAGCTAAGGCGCATGTTTCCAATGAACGAGTTTAGGCGTGAAGCTCTGATTAATCACGACAAATGTCTGTTGTTTGGACAATGTCACAATTCACGAATTCGTTTAATCAAAGTCAGTGGGATAACCTAACTGAGAAAGACCCGAGGTTCGGTTGTGTATATTGCTCTAAGCAAAGATCGAAACCCTCTTAGAGGCAGAGAACATTAAGTGGCAGACAAATAGGGAATACCTGCAAATAACTCTGTCTATTCTATGCCGCTTTCAATCGAAATTCTTTCGTTTGTTCTGAATCGTGTTTTCCGACTCGTTTTGCTATACTTTGAGCGAGACTAACGTTGCTAACGTCTCGACAAGGGGCTTTAATCATCTCTCGCAGATTCGCCAGAAGATGTTGCAAAGGTCATAAGAACTGGGACATAAGGGGTGGCATGGCGGCTTATGTCAACAACATCAGGCACGTTCTGGTGTTCCTTCGTAGAAGGATGATGCTATGTAGTTTTAAGTTTAAGGTTTACGAAGGTTAACGATTAATCTATATAGTAAGTCTACCACCGCGAGCAAACATTCGACCTTGTGTGGTGGTACGAACATGGGCCATGATCACCTTCTTATTCTTTCAGTAGATGTCTGTCCGCTGTCTGATTAGGTTTTTCACTTCTTTTTTTCTCTTTCCTTCTATCCTTCTATCCTTCTCTGGTTGCCGTGGCGTAGTGGGTAGAGTGCGACGCTCACACGCCGAGGGGTGTAGGTTCGACTCCCAGCTCAACAGCAATTTTTCGAATTTTTCACGGCACCACCTCTTTCGAGCTGCTGACAACACTCAAAGAGTAATAACTGTCTAAGAAAGCTTCTCAAATTTCGCCGTTCGGAGTCGGCAGAAAACTGTAGGTCCCTTCTACTCGTGAGAGAACAGTAGCGTGCATAATACGAGTAGTGGATGAGCAAGCTAGGCCTTGGTTCCCCTGTGGACTGTAGCGCCTACAATTATTATTAAATTATAATTCTATCCTTCTCTATTAGTTTAATGTTGCTTATGTGCATTGGGTGATGTAGGAATGAAGAGGCAAAAGCCACATAGTCCGACCAGCTATGCCGTCTAGCCACTAACGTGCTGACATTTCCATCCACATCATAGAAGCTGCCCTTGTGACTACAACCCAAAAGCAACAAGTCAAGCACATCAACATTTATCGAGATGTAAGTCAATTATTTTATAACTTCACTTTTCAAACGAATCATTTAAAATTAATTCTAGGCCAACATTTATTCAAGGTGCTAGGTAATAGGTTATCATGAGAGTGAAAATTCTATTCGGATTAGTTTACTTTTAACTACTTTGAGAAGTAGGAAACACGAGTATATGAAGAGAAAACGCTCTATGAAGTAAGAACTTTTTCAAGAATCTCTGACTATGATTTGGTTTTGGGCAGGGTTCTGTGTAGCTAAGGAAGTACTTATATTGTGTTTAGTTATTTCGTCTTCTACACAACACTGTCCTCTTCTCTGTAAACTAGGATCTAACCAAAATCAGGTGCACTAGGTTGTGACGGGTATGGACAGCATTGAATTGGAGATTTTTGACTTCTAAGGCTGCCACGCAATAAAAAGCTTAGCCTAATGAGGAAAGCGAAAACAAGAATGGGGTACGATTCTTTTCTACAGGGTGAATGATATAAACTCGAGTTTCATAAAATGCTATATTCGTATATTGTTTTTTTATTTATCAAGAAAATGGATTGTGCAAAAGCAGCAAATTTCGGAAAATACATCAATTTTCGAATTCAAAAAGTAATTTTTCCCATGTCCTCCTTTGGTGCCGATAAGGGCGAAGATGGGCGAAGAAAGCATAGCATGCTTCCTTCAACTGGCTTTTCAGCATTTTAGTCCTTTTCTGGAAAAGTGCTTGTTTGCTTAAAAAGTTTTCATCCGGAGAACTTGATTTCCATTGAGTCAGGAAATTAAGTGACGCACATTGTTTATCTGCCAATCAAACTAAAACGTTTCACAGCTTAGTGTCACATATATTTCGTCGCCAGGGCCAAAATAAAATATATACAAGCGCCTATCGTCAGTTATGGTGGGCCACACTCATCAACGGCCGTGTGTCTGAGGGCGTACATTTTCAAAGGACCTCTTTGGCAAATAAACTCGGTCATTCAGAAGTGCTTTTTGGTATTCCTCGGTAAAAGTAAGAAAATACATAAAATTTAGGTTACTATATATAGTACTGTGGGATTCGGGAAATAAAACTCACTTTTAATACTTCGATTAACAGAATTGATTTAATTATAAATTTTGGTTTCGCGTTTGGTGACGACTGACGGTTCAACTAATACTCCTATGACTTAAAGCTAGACTTATATCTAAGTTAAAGAAAATGTCGGCTCAACAAAAGGGGCCCAACGTATTTCAAATGTCTTAAAACTATTATAACAATCATAATATATTTGACGTGCTAATTATGTATGTGTGGGGTGGAGTTTAAATATATATGAATGTATATATATCTGACGGTTTATTGTTTTGGGGGGTAACAATTTTATTTAAGACTTAACCTCGGTAGTGCCTCGAGGTGTTCTTTGCCTAAAATTTTGCAGCTGGATTGAAAACTTCCTGGAATCTCAAATCTGAGATTTCTCTCACATGCAGGTATCGGTGACTGCGCTCCATAGGCTTGTCTAAGATTTCCTGTATCTCCGGGTTTGGATGGTCATTGATGGAACCAAGAAAATTCCTGGCTACCTGTAGGGTATATTCGTCCAGCGGGATGATCCTTGCCTCCTGGTAAATATGTTCATTGGGGACATACTTAATGCTCGATGAAAATCGGTACTGTCCAGTACACATCCGGAGAATCTTCCTCTCAAACAAGCAGATTTTCTTCATGGCTGTTGGGTTTATAGTAAACTAAATTGGTGATTACTGGTCTTCAATAATAATACTAATACTCTCTGTTATCTTTTTACTATTCTTCCTTTTATCTTGCTAGGGTGTCCACTTGTTAGAGGTATGTGTGTAAACGTCTGATCGTCCGTGTTCATCGTCTGTTTGTCCGTCTTCTGTGTATGCGTTCGTATGATTTTGTCTAACAGTTTGGTCGCCTGATCCTATTTGTAGTTTAGTCGTGTAGTTTGTACATCATTGTAGAGTAAGGTCAGTTCGCTTGGCTCCCGATCCCACAGTACAACTGAACAGCGATCGAGTCTGTTCGCGCTAGTAGAGTCTATAACAATCTCCAAAAAAGATTTTGTTTATAAAGACCAAGACACTATCAAATCCTGTTATTCATTTTAACGTTTCAAACAAACATTCGCAAGAAAAGATGCATTTAATTTAATAAAGAAGAAATGTGGAGTATCCTTGTGACGTTTCAAAGAACACACTTTTAACTATTTCCTACAATCTTGTTCCGTTTTTTGGTGCTTCAGTTAAGTGTTTTAAGTCCGAGCCATTGGAATAACGCAACAGGGAAAAGTTCGGTGACACATTATTGAAAAAAAAAAAAAATTGAAATATACAGGAACTCGTCGTAAAATACCGAGTTTGGCAACTCATCAGTGGGACGCATTCCTTACAACACCGTTGCTCTTCCGACTCATGCTTATTTCTGCTTCATGTACTTTTTAGAACTTCAATGGTTTGAGCCCAAGCTCATATTTAACTAAGTGTTGCATCGATTTGACGATATGTTAAGCTCGTGAACCATTGATCTTTCACTTAAATACGGATTTCACTCAATTCGTGCCAGCACTTTTGGAATTATTTCTGCTGAAGATTCTGTTTTTTTATGACCACCGCCATGGCATTTTTAAACGTTGTCAGTATCAAGGCTTACGCTGACGACATTGACGTGATTAGACGAACACAGCGAGCCGTCAATGAAGCGTTTGCTGGTATTGAAGCGGAAGCAGCTAAAATGAGTCTGGCGGTAAATGAGGGCAAAGCGAAGTACATGCTGTCATCAAGGAAGGACACACAACATCGACGTCTCGGACAGAGCGTCACACTAGGCAGCAGAAACTCCCAGGAAGTCAAGGACTTCGTCTACCTCGGCTCCGCGGTAAATAGAGACAACAACACCAGTACCGAAATCAAACGCAGAATCACTCTAGCCAATCGCTGTTTCTTTGGGCTCAAGAGGCAATTAAATAATAAAGCTCTGTCTCGAAGGACGAATCTCGCTTTACATAACAGCCTGATCATCCCCGTCCTACTTTATGGCGCGGAATCTTGGACGTTAGCAAAAGCGGATGAGGAAGCCCTTAGTCTCTTCGAAAAAAAAGTTTTATGTACAATTTTTGGTCCTGTTTGCGTTGATGGCATCTGGAGGAGAAGATTTAATGACGAACCCTATGGGCTGTACAGCGACATGCGCCTGGTCAAGCGTCTATGGATACAACGCTTAAGATGGCTAGGCCATGTAGAGTGTATGGACACCACTGCTCCGGCCCGAAAAGTCTTCGAATCCGAGCCATTGGGACAACGAAACAGAGGACAACCTAGACTAAAGTGGCGCACACAAGTGGAGAAGGACCTCAACCAACTTGGAGTGCGCAACTAGAGACAGCTGGCGAAAGATCGTGCTGGCTGGAGAGGCATGTTGGTTGAGGCCCAGGTCCACCCCGGACTGTAGCGCTACAACAAGAAGTATCAAGGTATTGGCCTTTGCTTTGAAATTCAAATGATTTTTTCAAATTGAGGTGTTTGAAGACTCTAAAGATAGCTACTTCTCGTTTTCCAGCCACATATATGGTAAAGCAATCATGTTTGATAAACTATCGCGGATATTTTTTTTTAACATATCTGAGCAGCAAATCGTTTAAAAGGCCTGTAAACAAGGACAATGTTTACCATGTGTCAACATTTGAGCCTACTGTCATGGACGAGTTGGAAATTATAGCAGTCTGTAGGTCTGACAACCTTTCGTGTCTCCTCTGCCCACATCGTACAAACAGACTCGTAATAAGGTGAATCAATAAGACAGTCGTTCAAACACTTCGACATAACAGAATGGCAACAATTCATACCGTAAAGACCAGACGACGAAGAAGAAGACATAGATAGGGATCATAATTTATCAATTTAATTATCTGTTTCTGCACTCAAGCGAACGCTTGAAATGGTGGTCTCAGGCACAATTCCCAGGTAGTGCCGGGGATACATGTTAGTAATCCCTGCCCTGTACAGAAAATAACTTAAACTCCACTGTCATTTCAGACATTTCAGTACAGTACCACTTATAGAAGAAGGGGAAGTCTGACAAGACTGACGATAAGGAAGACATCTTCCTTGACCAGTTTCCACCTCTTGAAGTACTTAAATGTATCTTAATATTCAAACAATATGATGGGGAGTCAATGTCCCAACTCAATAGTAGGAGACTAGGTACGGAATTCACAACAACTTTCTAAGCTCAACTTCCCCTACACTTCAATCGCAATCAACATAAAAAAGCAAAAGCAACTGCTTGCATATTTCAACTGATTAGTTAATAATTTGAGTTGCCCGTGGAGAAAAAAATTCTCTCCGCTGCTGACTAGCTCCTTAAAAGCGCCGTCAACTGTTTGGCTCTTCTCTGCCAGGTGGGAGGTTGAAAATTTCAATGAAATTAATTAAATCAAACTTTACACTTGCCGCAGAGAGAGGCACAGGAGACTCTCTTCGGTGAATTGTGACAAAATTGCTGTTCGACTCAAGTAGCTTAAAGTTCGAAACGAGCCACGAGGGAGTTCATTTGCTTATTGCACGCATCGATTCTCCGGAAACGTTCGCTGCAGAAGGCTTTCGATTGTGTGTGAAGGGGGAGGGAGAGCGCTCAGGGAACTTAGATGGAATGTTCGCCTTGATGCTTATTATCCTGTGTGGAATTTCACTTGAGGATAAACGCTTCAAGGAATCTGCGTGGGAATTGAGTTGTTAATTAGCAATTCTGACAACTCAGTTGCATTAAGTGGTGATTACTTGTGTATTAATTCGTGTGGTTGAACTTCAAGTTGAATCCTCCTGCTCCGTGTATGCATGTGGTTGGGTAATCATTTGAATGATGGGGTTAAAGTTTGGAGTCATTTCGGCAAGAGATGATGAACATTGGATTATAATAGGCTTTAAAAAGTGGGTTATCTGTCTAGCATTATGATGGAACAATAATTTCTAACTATCAAATTTTTCTTGCGATCCTTAGGTTTTTATCATATTGTTTGGATTTATTTTGAAGCCTTGTACTATGTCCCTCCCGTACTTATTCTAGGTTCCTGTAGTTTAAGAGAAACATTTCGCGGACTGGTTGGCATATTCTTGATTTTAGTACAGGGAATAAGTGCTTGTTTCTTCAGGGACTCTGAAAGCGGTCGTAGCGCCTATACAGCACGTTAGGGCCGACAAGCCAGTATCAAGTGGTCACTTTTGTAGCCATTTTACTTCAACAACGTTTTGTTTTTTGCTTGTAGAACCTCCTTTTTTACAAATGGCGCGCGTTAGAGGGATAGATTTGTGCCATTAAGTGGCAGGGATTAGGTCACAATACGGGCCGAAGGTAAAGCAAAAGAGAAGGTGTTTGAGTTCTAGTGGTCGCCGTGGCGTAGTGGGTAGAGTGCGACGCTCACACGCCGAAGGTCTAGGTTCGACTCCCAGGTCAACACCAATTTTTCTAATATTTCACGGCACCACCCCTTTCGAGCTGCTGACAATACTGAAAGAGTAATAACTGTGGACGAAAGCTTTTCAAATTTCGCCGTTCGGAGTCGGCAAAAACTGTAGGTCCCTTCTACTCGTGAGAGAACAGTAGCGCGCACAACACGAGTAGTTGATGAGCGAGCTAGGCCCCGGTCCCCCTTTGGACTGAAACGCCAACAATTATTATTTGTTTGAGTTCTAGATATTTTGGATCCAGGGCAGTTATATACTTTTCGATTATGATATGAAGTAACAACGACTTATTCTTTAATTAACAATTTTATTTTTGATGTTAACTTCTTCGTAGTTCTTAAAATAATGAATTTTAAAGCATCAACAATAAAGAATAATTTAAATATGGAACAAAAGCAATATAAAAGAAAAAGATAAATGTATTGTCGCATTTGTGTTCAGAAAATGGTGGGCTCGGGCGGTATATGATCTTTAGATGATGCATTCAGGCCCAAACAGAGATTCATTAACACCGAAAGCAAGCAAATTCGACCTGTAAATGCTTTTGAAATGTCAAGCGCAAAAATCTGACATTCCCCAACATTGTGCATAGACTGGTTCCATTTGTCGGCAAGATGTGCCATCAAATCACCAATGAACCTGTTGCTGCTGATGTCATACTGCCGATCATTAAGAAGCTTTCGGATTTAAGATATTTCATAAGATTACGGCTCAAAGAGGCATAAATCTGCTAAAATTCAAATAGATACAGAGGTATGCGTTCAATGTTTCATTTTTTCGCTATTCGCCTCGAATTATAAACAAATAGCTGAAGAACGTAACACATAAATTATTGACTTTTGCGCAGGGACGCTATGCCTTGTGCCTCGAGAAATGCAAAAACTAAAACCAAAAACCAAACTTTCTACAAAAATCATTTTCAAATTGAAAATTATAGTAAATGGAAGCATTGGTTGTCAATGGCTCTTCAAGGACGAACTTTTAAAATTTTTCAGATGAAACATTTGCTGATAGTAAAAAAATGAAAACTATAAGTCAAACTTGGTCTGGATTATGTTGACTGGAGTTGACTGACTCATAGATTTTATTTATGTATTAAATTCAAGTCAAGCATTCAGCAGATTATTTGTGAAATTTGGGAAGGCAAAAGCACGCCCGACGCCTGGAACATCAGCTCCTTATGCCCCATTCACAGAAAAGGTGATCCTACCTCCTGCAAGAACTAAGGAGGTATATCCCTGCTCAACGTTGCCAGCGTAGTGTGAGAACGTCTAAAGACGTTCTGCACCGTACTAAACGTCGCGTACCAGTGTGGCTTCTGGCCCGGCAAAACGACTATACCAGGTATACCGGGATAAAGTGAGCGTCAATATACAAATGTCTCGATAGGGAACATTTCCTGTGAACGAGCCCTTATTTTTTCTTTTTTTGTTTGTTTGCTATGACATCTGTGAAAAATATTTAGTATACATCAAGTCATTGAACATACAACATCATATTTTTTCATCGTGTTCAAAATGTCGAATTTTGTACCAGAAAGTGATGATTTGCAGAAAGCATTAGTTTTTTGTTTTCATTTGAAGAAAAATGCTGCAGAGTCACATCGAATACTTGTCGAGGCATATGGTGATCATGCTCTATCAGAAGCAACATGCAAAAGATGGTTTTAACGGTTCAGAAATATTGATTTTGATGTGAGAAATGAAGAACGTGGAAGACCACCAAAAAAGTTTGAAGACGTCGAATCGCAAACGATATTGGATGGAGATGACACTTTGAGTCAAAAGCAAATGGCAGCAATGTTAAATGTTGCACAACAAACAATTTCTGACCGTTTAAAACCTATGGGAAAGATCCAAAAGTGTGGAAAATGGGTGCCACATGAATTGAATGAAAGACAGATGGTAAACCAAAAAAACACTTGTGAAATTTTGCTCGAAAAAAAATCGGTTTTGCATCGGATTGTTGCTGGCGATGAATAATGGATTTATTTTAAGAATCCTAAACGGAAAAAATTATGGGTTAATCTGGGACAACCATCAACATCGACTGCAAAACCAGATCGATTCGGCAAGAAGACAATGCTGTGTGTTTGGTGGAACCGGAAAGGTATGCTGTACCACGAGCTCCTAAAACCTGGTGAAACCGTTAATACTAATCGTTACAGACAACAAATGATCAATTCGAACCATGCATTGATCGAGAAACGACCAGATGGGTCAGAAGACACGGCAAGGTAATTTTGCTCCATGACAATGCACCTGCACACAAAGCAAAACCAGTTCAGGATACAATCAAAACACTTAGCTGACACCCGCCGTATTCATCAGAATTGGCTCTCTCCGACTACCATTTGTTTTCATCGATGGGACACGCATTGGCTGAGCAGCACTTTGATTCCTACGAGGAGGTCGAAAATTGGGTGTCTGATTGGTTTGCTTTAAAAGACGAACAATTTTATTGGCGTGGTATTCACAAATTGCCAGAAAGGTGGCCAAAACTTTGAATAAAATGTTTTTACTTTCCCATCAATAATTAGTGTTCTATTTTCAAACAAAATTTCATTTCATATTAGTATACCTTGTACATCATTTGAAAGGTCTTGACATAACCTACAAAATGATACTATGCATGATTCGTTTCGATTTTGCGTTCAAAAGTTATAGACGTGTAAACATGGAGTTCACTATCATCGAAATTCACACTAGTTTTCCTTCGTTAAAGGTAAATCCGCTAGAGAAACGTTCTGTGAAATTAATGGTGTTTTGGGGGATGGTACTCTGTCACTTCGTGCTGCGGCGGAATGGTTTCGACGATTCAGAGCCGGTGAAAACTACACCATGGATAAGTCAAACAATGGCCAAGCCGGGATTTACAGCCAGGAAGGTTTTGCTGCGTGTTTTGTGGGATTGGAAGGGAATCATCCACTATGAGCTGCTCCCATATGGCCAGACGCTTAATTCTACCATTAACTGCGAACAGCTGGACCGCTTGAAGCAGGCTGTTGACCAGAAGCGTCCAGAAGTGGCCAACAGAAAGGGTGAAGTGTTCCACCGGGACAACGCCAGACCACACACTTCGTTGATGACTCGTCAGAAGCTACAGGAGCTCGGATGGGAGATTTTATCGCATCCGCCATATAGCCTGGAAGTGATAACCACCTGTTCCTATCCATTGTGAACGCCCTTGATTGTGTGATGTTGAACTCAAAAGAGGCTTGTGAAAAGTGGCTGTCCGAGTTCTTCGCAAATACCATAAGAAGGGGCCTTCTACGAGGGGTATATTATGAAGTTGCCGTCTAGATGAAAACAGATTATCGAACAAAACGGCGAAAATCCGATCACTGTAACACATTTTATGAAGCATTGAATGAAGAGCAAAAAAGTGGATATTTGACCTTATATTATTTATTGATTACGATGATAAATTCGGCAGAATCCTGGAAGCTGCTGGGAACCCATATCGAGGTATTAGACCCGAGCGAATTTTCTATATTTTATAATAAAGGGGATCTCGAGATATCGGGATATTGGGAATTCGAAATTTTAGGATCTCGGGATCTCGTTATCTCCGTACCTTGGGGTTGCAGCATCTTGAATATGGGATTTTCGGGAGTTTTTGGAGCATTTTTAGTTTTGGAATAGTGGGAATCTTGGTATTCTGGAATCTGGTGCCATCTTTGGGGGTTTATGAAGCTTTTGTTTCATTGGGATCCAAGACATGTTAGGATTATACACTTTTCATCTGATAGCCAACTTGGCACTGTACAATTCTGACCATTTCTTTATAGCGGCATTTAATTCCACTTCTAAGGTTATTCTAATATTGTTGTTTGTCAATTAAAAGTCTAAGGTACTGGTCATTGACTTCTCACCATAAAGCACATTTTTTGGTTTTTTCTGAGTCTTTTCAAATTCTACTTGATTTCGCCGAATTTCGGAAGTGTAGCACGTTCAGCTGTCAATTCATTTCTCGACATTGCACTGACATCTAATGTTTTTTGTAAACAATTCCCAAGTGTTTATTTTAAAAGAGTGAATGTTTCTTCGGCTCCTTGGATGTCTGTCTTTCCACCGTTATTCGGCGAGCAATTCGCACTGCTTTGTTGACATGATAATTTGGAAGAGAAACGATCAAGACACTTCCTATAATTTCACTCCAATTCACTTCACTTAACACATCTTTCGGAATATAATGTGGTAGGAAATTATCACTTAGGGTTGCTTTTTTTTTTCAATGTATCTCCTTAGAAGTTACATGTGAAGATTAAAAAAAATTATTTAACAAAAATGTACAGTCATTGCAAATGCACTTGTGTGACTTAACACTTTTGATTGTCTAAAGAACAAAATTCTACTTTTTATGATCGAGTATATTTAGCACGGGGATCTATAAACATAAATCACTTTATAACCCCCTCGTAAATTTTGAGATTTTCAGACGCACATATACAAACAAAATTGAGAAGTAAATCGTTTCATAGCCTCTATCACAATCTATCATCCTATAGTTTTTCATTCACCACACTATCACCCTTTCAGATTGTATGCAGGAATGTGTAAACTTTATCTTAACATACCTCCGTCAACATTACCTTCTTCGTCTTTGAAAACTGTCATTTTTTGATTGTTTGCTTGCCCTGCACAGTAGGTTAACCCGACCACTCTATGCGCGCACGCTATTTGAACTGTGGCTCTGTTTGCGCAACAATAACATCTACACCTTTCTTTCGCCGGCAAACAGAAGTCTGAAATTGAGTAATCGATTAATCAGTTTTTTCACAGAATGTGTTTTCAAATTTTATCGACAAACTCATTCATGATTATTTAGAACTGGGGATCTTAGCAGGCGCGGATATAAAATATTAATTGTATTTGTACAGACTTTGTTTACATGTGTGGGCTAGTCTGTTTCTGTTTGGAAACCGGATAGCGTTCACCATAGATTACAAGTTCCTTTTCAAATACTGTTGAGCTTTATCTTGTTGTCGGCCTTTGGTTTGGTACACTGCTGTGGGTGTTCTCTAATAACGCACTGTAATTCACCTGTTAAATCCATAATGTGTAAATGCTGTGCGAAGTATGCTCCCGCCATCTTTCCATAACCGTTTTTTATGATTTTATAAATACAGTGACTCCAATAAGTATTCGCTCATGCACTTATACGATAAGGAAAATATTCATAGAAAAAAAAACTATGATAGGTAAAGTAATCAAACGTATATATTTTTATTCTATATGTAATACTGAGTACAATTAAAAAAAAAAAAGAACAACTTCAGAAATAATAACAAAATAAACTACAACAATATTCACAAGATTACCATTCAAACCTCCAAAAAGTGTTCGCTCACACTTGCAATAACTTAATTCATAACTCATCTAGCACTTTGTCGGTCCGCCTTTATTTCTAATTATGTGTGTCACAATTAATAATAAATATAAATAATAAAATTTTGAGTCACAACAGATGTAAATTTATCCCATTCAGTCACTAAAGCTGTTTTCAACTCAGCTTTATTCGGAATGTTATATTTTTTTATATTTTGCTCCAAAATGTTCCATATATTTTCAATTGGATTGATGTCTGGAGATTGAGGTGGCGTCTGAATCCATTTTGGGGTGTTTTTTTTTTTTTTTGTATAATTGACGCGTGCAAAAGGGGTTGCGAGTACCCTTAAGTGACCGGATCAAGTCACAGCACGGGCCGAAGGTATAGAGGAAGAAGAAGCGACATTTTCGCTATAATTATAATTGTTGGCGCTACAGTCCAAAGGGGGACCAGGGCCTAGCTTGCTCATCAACTGCTCGTGTTGTGGGCGCTACTGTTCTCTTACGAGTAGAAGGGACCTACAGTTTTTTGCCGACTCCGAACGGCGAAGTTTAAGAAGCTTTTTCTTAGACTGTGATTACTTTTTGAGTGTTGTCAGCAGCTCGAAGGAGGTGGTGTCGTGAAAAATTCGAAAAATTTGTGTTGAACTGGGAGTCGAACCTACACCCTTCGGCGTGTGAGCGTCGCACTCTACCCACTACGCTACAGCGACCACGTTTTGGATCGGTATCCTGACTAAAGATAAAATTAGAACCAAGACCCATTTTATTTGCACTGGATTGAAGGTTTGGCTTGAGTATATTGATGTACGCTTTATGGTCCATTATACCATCAATAAATTGAAAATTACCGAGCCCTTTAGCACTCATACAACCCCAAACTAGTACAGAGCCACCCCCGTGCTAAAATGTCGGCTTAAGATTTTTTGTCCTCTATTTCAGTATTTTTTTTTCTCCATACCAGACATCGACCATCTGAACCACAAATGTTATATTTACTTTCGTCCTTAAATATAAACTTGTTCCAAAATTCTTTCGGTGCATTTTTATATTCCTTAGCAAATATAAGTCTCTTCTTTTTATTGATGGTGCTAATGAATGGTTTATTTCGTGCTACTCTTCCATGATACCCAGCATCGTACAACACATTTCTTACAGTGTTTACACACATTTCAACTCCAAATTGATTCTGTATTTCAGTGTAAATTTTTGTAGCACTTTTTTCGGATCTTGCTTCACTTTTTTCACAATTACACGCTTTCCTCTGTCGGTCAAGACACATGGGTGACCCAATCTAGGAGCATTGCCAAGCTGTTATTGCCGGAAAACCTACTTTTTTTCGGATCTTGCTTCACTTTTTTCACAATTACACGCTTTCCTCTGTCGGCCAAGACACATGGGTGACCAAATCTAAGAGCATTGCCAGGCTGTTATTGCCGGAAAACCTATCGATAATGCTTTTAACTGTTGAATAAGACCGATTAACAACTTTTCCTATCGATCTGATTGATTCTTCAGATTCACGCAAGTGTATAATTATTTTCCGCACTTCCTTTGATGTTTCCTTCGATTTTCTACCCATTTTAAATAAAATTGCTAACTCGCGCAGGACTTCGTTGTAAATGAGCAGTCAACTTATGCTTACTGTAATGAACAACGACTCTGGCTCTTCGTTGTTATAGCTTTTTCTGAAAAAAATCCCGTTACTTGGAAATAAGAGCCAGTGACAATTTGTTGAGCGAATATATTTTGCAGGTTTGAATAGTAATCTTGAAAGCATTGTTGTTGTTTATTTTGCTAAAATTCCTGAAGTTGTTATTTTTTTTTGTTTAATTGTACCCAGTATTACATATAGAATAAAAAAATAAATAAATAAAACTGTACCTTTCATAGTATTTTTTCTATGTCAAAATATTCAAATGATACCTGTCAGATTTTCATGACAATCTAGTTATTAGATTACAAATTACAGTAAATTTTTTTTAATGGCGGCCCCTATATTTCATTCCCGGAACTTATTGAGTGATGTATTATAATGAAAAGGAAAGGTGATTGATTTCAAAACAACAACATTTTAAACTTTGCTGGAATCTGATAAAGCTTATAACATTTGATCACCTCCACGTGAATGGGATACGTCTCCTAGTGATTTACCAAAAATCGGTAGATGACTGAATGGCAAACATCTGCTCTTCTATGAATTGTTTTGCATAAGGAACAAAAGAAAATAATATACATATATAATAGTCTTTAGACTCATAGAGACAGCTCCATCAATTCAAGAGATCTGATGTGTGGCAGACATGGTGGACGGGGACTTTGTATTTGAAAACGAAACCATAAAAATTTCAAACAATAAACGATGTTCGCTCGAATTTTTCAAATATAGCATAAAGGACGTCTCGGACAGAGCGTCACACTAGGCAGCAGAAACTTCGAGGTAGTTAAGGAATTCGTCTACCTCGGCTCCGCGGTAAACAGGGACAACAACATCAGTACCGCAATCAAGCACAGAATCACTCTTGCCAATCGCTGTTTCTTTGGGCTCAAGAGGCAATTGAGTAATAAAGCCCTCTCTCGAAGGACTAAGCTCGCTTTATATAACAGCTTGATCATCCCCGTCCTACTATATGGCGCAGAATCTTGGACGTTAGCAAAGGCGGATGAGGAAGCCCTTAGTCTTTTCGAGAGACAAGTTTTTCGTGCGATTTTTGGTCCTGTTTGCGTTGATGGCATCTCGAGGAGAAGATTTAATGACGAACTCTTTAGGCTGTACAGCGACATGCGCCTGGTCAAGCGTCTACGGATACAACGCTTAAGATGGCTAGGCCATGTAGAGCGTATGGACACCACTGCTCCGGCTCGAAATGTCTTTGAATCCGAGCCATTGGGACAACGCAACAGAGGACGACCTAGACTGAAGTGGCGTACACAAGTGGAGAAGGACCTCAACCAACTTGGAGTGCGCAACTGGAGACAGCTGGCGAAAGATCGTGCTGGCTGGAGAGGCATGTTGGTTGAAACTCAGGTCCACCCCGGACTGTAGCGCCACAAGAAGATGAAGAAGCATAAAGGACTTGGCATAACCTACAAACAATTCCACATTGTGAAATATGTAAGGCGAATGTAGTGCAGAATTGGACACAGGTTTTGAGTTAAACCAAAAACAGAGTCGGGTTAGGCAGCCAACTGCCGACACCAAACAAACATTGTCATTTTCCAGCCTGAAGTGCCTTTCATGTTCTTATTTTTCGTTTTAATAAACTTTTCAAATATACCACTTTGTTCTCTATAACCAAAATTCATAAAAAACATATATGGATGGACATGGTCCTTAAGGCCTCTGAAAAAATAGGTTGATGAAGTGTATATAAAAAACAAACAAAACTACTCGTGTATTCAAATTCAGCAGAAAAAATAGAACGTTCAGTTTGCGCCTCATATAGTTTTAATTAAAAATCCACTCGAAAGCCACTCAACAGAAGTGCATTGTGTGTAACCGATTGCTTAAACCGAACCATTTGAGCACCCTCTTGTGGCAGCACTGCTTAAACCGAACCATTTGAGCACCCTCTTGTGGCAGCACTGCCTGAACCGTGTACTTGCCCCATCACTGTAACCTAATGTCGCAATTATCAATGTTTGCCACTCAGGTGTGAGTAGTTTTCCCAAAGGTCCTTAAACTCTTGTAATTTTATTTCAAATGTAATTTACCTACCCCGAGGCAGAGCGAGAAAAACCACCTCCTACAAAACGACGTTCGATAGTAAAAAAAACAGATAACCTTTATTAAAGACCGAACGCACCGGCGGCGTCTCACGTGTCCTATTAGGAGTCTATCCGATCAAAGGTGCGGGCTGTATTTTCTCGCGTCTCACGTGTCCTGTTAGGAGTCTATCCGATCAAAGGTGCGGGCTGTATTTTCTCGCTTCATCTCTGCATTGTGCGCATCAACGAGTGAAATACCGTGTGCCACTTCGGGTCGTAACCCAATTTTCTTAATTGTGTATGTAGTTCACATACAGTTCAGTGATTTGTTGACAAAGTTGTGGCAATGAAATTCGCATGACGTATTCCGCTCTTTCGGAGAAGGCACAAAATTGAGGGACTTTTTTTCAACTCTTGTGGATCACAGTCGCAACTGACATTGAATAAGGGACTTGACGTGTTTATTGCGAATGTGCATGGATTTCGGAGAATCTCGACGGAAGTTGTTGAGAAATATTTTGCATTGTGCCCACCAGGAATGAGTACATACACACATTTGGGGGGATTCACTACTGTTTACAGGAATTCATGTCAACGAGTAAAAAGCGGAGATTGAAATGTGTGGAGACGCCTCTGACTGAATTCCTTCATAATAACAAACCCTCCTACTTTTATAGCATAACCAATTTGGTTGTTCTAATTTTTCTCAACTATTGTGAAATCTGTTCTTTAAAATAGTTTTTTTTCGAAATGGAATCAGTTTTCGTTTCAAGAATTACATTTGCCCTTGTCTCTGCTTTTCCCCTGAAATTGTAGTTAATCGTACTTGTGTACAATATTTGTTGATCTTTCTTTGTGTTTTCAATTCTTGTTCTTTGTTTTCACATTTTTGAAAAGTTTTTTCTTTAAGTGCAAGCGGATGTTCGGGTACCTTAAATTTCAATAAACAATCGAGAGGAACACTTTTTTTTTTTTCAAAAGGAACGCTCAAAAAATGTTTGGCGACGATAAGCCACTCCACATTTTTAAGTTTTTTTGTATACCTTTGTACTAATGTTTTGTTTGCAATCTGGCATGGAGCAGTATATACCTGAACAACGTTTGAAAGTTATTCTATTTGATTACTGAAATTTGCCTAAGGCACCGCAATTTTACAGTGCTTAGACCATATTTCTGCGTCATCTTTATTCTGCCACATCAACAATTCAACGTCTGGCAGAAAATTGAATTCACATTTTCACAATAGGTCTGTTCCAATTGATTTATGTACAGAAATTCGTAGCTGTGTAGTTTAGATAAAAATCTCCCTTGCAGAGAGCAACTCTTCTGAAAATTGTGAAACGACTTTTCGCAGAAATTCGTAAACAGCTATCAGACATATGAAATGTCAGAGGATTTCTTATTTTCGATTTGACAGCCATCGCTGCGGTGCTACTGCCCCCATTTTTTTTCGGCAGAAATTCGTAGGGAGGGGAAATACCTATTGTGGTCTCTCATGAGCTCTCTCTTCTACGAAAAAATCAGCTAATGAAACGCTTTTCCGTAGTTTTTCGGGTAAGTTCGTAGACATTCGTAGCAATTCAGAGCAATTGGAACAGACCTAATGTTCCAATGCCAGTGGGACAAAGAATTTAGTTAATATCACAACCACAAGCGCTTTCGTTCAATAAGGCTTAAATAAATCACCCGTGTGACGTTCTCATCCATTGGGTATCTCTGTGTCATCATTAGCGTAAATTTTGCAAAAGATCTCGGCTTGTATCCGTTCAAGTTCGAGTTGACACATAATCTAAAGCTTTCTGGTCATTTTAATTTGTCGTCAGTTCTAAACTGAGCTCAACGCTGATATTAATGAAAATATAATCTTCAGCAATGAGTCTTATTTCTGAATAAATTGGTTTGTCAACAAGCAAAATATTCTTAATTGGTCAGATAGCTATCCGAAAGTGCTTCGCAAGGCACCATTACATTCTAAAAAAACAACTGTTTGCTTGGATTACATGACGAAGGTGTCATTGAACCATATTTGTTGTTGATGATGTTAATCACCATGTTAGTGTGCTATGTAATTATTTCGGGTCCAATTACAAGGTATAAACTTGCTCAAGATGTTTTTTTATATGATTAGCGCGCACTAAAGGGATTGTTTGTATCCTTAAATGACTGGAATTAAGTCACAGCACGGGCCGGAAGGTATAGAAGAAGAGCTGGAAAGGAGGTACCGATGCACATCGGTTTTGAATGCCTGTGCGGAAGAAAAATTGGGCTGGAAGAGCATTCCATATTCGTGTTATGCGTCTCTTGCGTTCTACCAAGGTTTGAGAATAGGAGATTCCTCGGTGCGGAGCGGTCTAGTCACACGAAGTGTTGTACTTGAAGGCGCTTAACCAGGCGCATGCCGCTGTACAGCCAATATATTTCGTCGTTGAATCTTCTCAGCCCAAGGAAACAGCGTTCTGATGATTTGATTATTGCGTTTCGGGGGTTTCGACCAAAACAAAAAAAAAACACACTGACAGCTTCAACTCGAGGTGAAATATCAGAAGAGAGTTTATTCAAGTAAACAACTTGCTTTTATAGACGTTCTTGAGCATAACGTTAGTGGAGAGTTTTCGATATCATCAACCCATCATATGGCACGGTGTGTTAGCAGTTTTCTCCCACTAACCCATACAATAGCCAATAACATAGAATGCATTTACAGTGGTGCATAGTTTAGAAAAGTGAATTTGAAACTAAATTTGCCTACAGCTTCTATATTTCATAGTATCGAGATCGAAACAGTCCATTATTACCTTGAAGTTTCTGCTGCCTATGTAACACTGTCCGAAACGTCGATGTTGTGTGTCCTTCCTTGACATCATTTTGCAACTGACCCATTATAGCTTCTTCCGCTTCAACGCCAGCGAACGCCACATTGACGGCTTGCTGTGTTCGTGCAATCAGGTCAGTATCATCGGCGTAAGCTAGCAGCTGAGTTCCGCCTTGGGCTTTCTTCGCAGTATTGGAGCCCGCAAAATGATTTCAGTACCGATTGCTTGTCCACTACAAATTGTCCTGGTTCCGGCGGGCTCTGGTCCGAACTTTATATCTACCTTCGTTTATTAGCCTACTTAACGGCTTAACCAGCTGCCGTGGCGTAGTGTTCGTAGTTCAATTCCCAGCTCAACACCATTTTTTCGAATTTTTCACGGCACCACCTCTTTCGAGCTGCTGACAACACTCAAAGAGTAATAGCTGTCCAAGAATGCTTCTCAAATTTTGACGTTCGGAGTCGGCAAAAAACTGTAGGTCCCTTCTACTCGTGAGAGAACACAACACGGGCAGTTGATGAGCAAGCTAGGCCCTGGTTCCCCTTGGACTGTAGCGCCAACATTTGTTGTTATTATAAAGGCTTAACCTTTTGCCTGTCGGAAGCTATGAGCAACATTGTTTCTTATCGTTGTATGCAAGCGGTTGCATCGAATTTGTGGAAGATGCTTCCTTGAGCGTAAACACACTCCTTCCGAATTTTTCTTTTCAACACAAAATAAAAGGAAGTGTACCACAGCGCATCTGCCTCTCTACACGGTACATAGCTTTGGTGCTAGCGAGTCTGTGGTGTCCTATGCAGCTTTATATTCGATAAAGGAATATGGTGTATGCATTTAAGACCAGCTGGTCTTCAACAGGATTTGACTAAAAATGAATATTCTGCCTTTCCTCGATTTGATGCGACAGTAGTCGCTCTACTATGTGCCAATTTGCTTGGCACACAATTTTCGCACGGCACGACGGCCGGAATCCTGTTTGAACCCTCAATGAGAAGTAGTCTTCGACAGTAGTTTTGGGAGATTTCACTTTTTCAAATATTGAGCATTTCAAAAGCACTGATCTCCTTTGGTCCCACTCTCTTCCACTATCACTTCTGCATGTGCTACCGATTTGGATCAGAAGCACAATCAAAATGTGAATAACAAAGAAGGAGTCTCTTTTTATACTTGGAGCGCGCTAAAGGGTTGTTTGTTATCCTTAAGTGACCGGAATTAAGTCACAGCACGGGCCGAAGGTAAAAAGGAAGAGAGGGAAAGGATGTACCGGTGTACAGCCTTGTAGATTGTAATGAGGGAGAAAAGTTGGACTGGAAAGGGAATTCCATATTCGTGGGGTGCGGCTGAAGAACAAGTGTCTAAACTTAACTGTACGTCCAAAGGTGGGCTTAAGGGCAGACGTTGCAGCATTCCTAGCTACGTGGATATTGCGGGTTAATTTTTGAAGGGGAGGATCACAGTTGGCTAAGTCTTTAGAGCATTTTTTTGTTGAAAAAGTGGCTTCAACGGCACAGTGCCCCAGCATATATCACAACGATGTATCGAAACGTATATTTGGCTATCACGTTATTTCAAAAAACTGCTAGCGCGTTATTTTAACAAGCCGGCAACCGAATATGAGCTCATACCTGGTATTAAACATTAAGGAGCAGAGATTTTGGCCAATTTACTAAGTATACCGGTTAGAAATGAGCGTTTTTTTGAAAATAAACACCAATTATTAATGGGAAAGTAAAAACATTTTATTCAATGTATTGGCTATTGTTTTCTACACATTTCGACCACCTTTCTGGCCATTTGTGGATACCACGCCAGTAAAATTGTTCGCCTTTTAAAGCAAACCAATCAGACACCAATTTTCGACCTCCTCGTAGGAATCAAAGTGCTGCTCAGCCAATGCGTGTCCCATCGATGAAAACAAATGGTAGTCGGAAGGAGCCAAGTCTGGTGAATACGGCGGGTGTCAGCCAAGTGTTCTGATTGTATCCTGAACCGGTTTTGCTTTGTGTGCAGGTGCATTGTCATGGAGCAAAATTACCTTGCCGTGTCTTCTGACCCATTTTGGTCGTTTCTCGATCAATGCATGGTTCGAATTGATCATTTGTTGTCGGTAACGATCAGTATTAACGGTTTCACCAGGTTATAGGAGCTCGTGGTACAGCATACCTTTCCGGTTCCACCAAACACACAGCATTGTCTTCTTGCCGAATCGATCTGGTTTTGCAGTCGATGTTTATGGTTGTCCCAGATTAACCCATGATTTATTCCGTTTAGGTTTCTTAAAATAAATCCATTTTTCATCGCCAGTAACAATCCGATGCAAGACCGATTTTCTTTCGTGTCTTTGAAGCAAAAGTTCACAAGTGTTTCTTCGGTTTTCCATCTGTCTTTCATTCAATTCATGTGGCACCCATTTTCCACAATTTTGGATCTTTCCCACAGCTTTTAAACGGTCGGAAATTGTTTGTTGTGCAACATTTAACATTGCTGCCATTTGCTTTTAACTCAAAGTGTCATCTCCATCCAATATCGTTTGCAATTCGGCGTCTTCAAATTCGTTGGTGGTCTTCCACGTTCTTCGTTTCTCACATCAAAATCATTATTCGTGGACCGTTGACACCATCTCTTGCATGTTGCTTCTGATAGAGCATGATCACCATATGCCTCGACAAGCATTCGATGCGACTCTGCAGCACTTTTCTTCAAATGAAAACAAAAAACTAATGCTTTCTGCAAATCATCACTTTCTGGTACAAAATTCGACATTTTTAACACTATGTATGATGTTTTCTGTTCAATGACCTGATGCATACTAAATATTTTTCACAGATGTCATAGCAAAAAAAAAAAAAAAATAAATAAGGGCTCGTTCAAAACAAATGTTCCCTATGGAGAAATTTGCATCTTGACGCTCACTTCATACGGGTATACCTGGAAATTAATTATAATCTAAGAGGAAGCTTAGATATCGGTGTCGCACTCTCTTTTTTAAAAAAATAGTGTGCCTATAGACTTTTCTTTAGCTTAAAATTTTATTTTCGAACCGTTAATTTCGAGTAGTTTTGCGTGAGTTTAAGTCGGTTTATTTAGAGGTTGTGCCCCCCAGAGCTCTGCTTCTCCCAACAAGTTATTATTTACAGTTTCTTATCCAATTCAATCCAATCTTGGATCCTGATCCATTAGCATTTCATATTCTTTTCATGTTTTACGTCTTTTCTGAGTTCTCATCCTTAGGAAATATTCTGTCTAAAGAGCCAATCTGTATGAACAAAAAGGGCTATAAAGTGGTGCGAGGCTCCGGAGGCTTAGTTTGGCGAAGTCAATCGATTGGTAGGTAGGTAGGTAGGTTAAGGTGGCTGATGAATGCACTTAGTCCCATACAGGACCATTGTGCTACCATACCATGTGGGAAGAACCTAAAACCAGCTGGAGCCGATGATAAAGTTTAAAATGTCGGCGGGAGGGGTTTTATTGAGGTCATGTAGGCCGTTGAGGAAATAGCTTCCAAAGTGTTTGTGTCTGAGGCGCGAGAGCGCCGGGCATGTGCATAACAGGTGTAGGAGAGTTTCTGATTCTTCCTCATCCCTGCAGCTTCTGCAAAAATCGTTTGAGGGAGCCCCTAGCCTGCCAGCATGCTCAATGATTAGACAGTGCCCGGTTATGGCTCCCATGACCAGGCTTGCGTATGATCTTTTGAACGATAGTAGCAGTCTGGAGCGCTTGGGTTCAAGAGAGGGCCACACCTACTTGGAGACGCGACAAAGGTTATGGTTAGAACCTTTGTCGCGTCTCCAAGGAGGTGTGGCCCATAACCTTTGTCGCGTCTCCAAGGAGGTGTGGTCCTCTCTCACCTTTGATTAGTCTAATGGATCGGAGTCAAATGCAGTACTAACTTGCATGTGGCCAGAGGGATCAACTCGGTATTCGTGTTCCTGAAATAGTGGTTGCGTTGTGGCAAGCCTGGCCAATTCGTCTGCTTGACAGTTGCCCCGAATGTCTCTGTGACCTGGCACCCAGCACAGGCGTATGTTGAACTGCTCAGCCATCTCATCTAAGGATGTGCGGCAGTTCATGACCGTCTTAGAGTTTGTTGAGACAGATTCCAGGACCCTGAATGCTGCCTGACTATCCGTAAGAATAAGGATATTAGCTGAGGATATAGTATTCCTCTTCAGCCAAGACAGTGCTTCGCGAATGGCCATTACTATAGCTTGGAAAACGCTACAGTGATTGGGAAGCCTAAATTTTAGACTAACGTTCAGATCCTCATAGTAGACTCCGCAACCAACGCCTTTGTTTTATTTTTGATCCATCGGTGTAGATGCACGTAGCCTCAGCAACCCATTGTGGGTTAGCCGACCACGCGTCTCATTCAGGGATCATAGTACGGAAATTTTGTGTCAAAAAGACCTTCGGTGCCGCATAGTCAAGGTTCTGATATACAAAGTTTACTCTTTGGGGATTCTTGAGTTTCCGTGGGACACGTTCCATTGTGATGAGGAGATCAGTCTTATGGCTATACTAGCCGCCGCCTGTTGGGCGAACAGATCTATGAGCATAAGGTTGAGAATGACGTCCAATGCATCTGATGGGGTGGTTTTTAGAGCGCCGCAGATACATATGGAGGCCAGTCGTTGGACTTTTCTGATAGTGTTATAGAGGTAGGCTGTGTCTAGTGCAGGCCACCAAACTGCAACGCCATATAGTAGAATAGGGCGCACCACAGCCGTGCAGATCCAGGCCATCATATGCGGTTGAATACCCCATCTAGACCCAATAGCCCTTCTCCACATGTATAGTGCAGTCGTGGCTTTGAGGGCGCGCTCGGCAATATTTGCCTTCCAGTTGAGTTTCCTGTCCAGCGTAAGTCCAAGGAAATTGGCTGTTTCGAAAAAGAGCATTGCTGGCCGCTGATGCTCGGTGGGTCAACATGGGGAACTTTGTATTTCCTGGTGAAATGGTCTAGTTCTGTTTTTTTTTGGCATTGATGCTTAGTCCATTTTTGCTCGTCTACTTTGAAAGGACACCAATGTTATCCCGCACTTTTATCAGTTCCAGACTTTTGCATAGCTGAGTCTTCATTCTCAACGCATTCTACAATACGCTCTTGAGACATGTTTCGGGTAAACGTTTAAGTGTAGGGATTCTTTTCACGCAAGTGTAAGAGGATTTCGTAGCATAGGTACATCCTAGGTGCAATATAGCTGCAACTGTAAACCGAAGTTCGAGCACACTGGCGTAAAATAAAAAATTCGATAGTCAAAATTTGAATCTTGCCTTATATTTTGAACAGACCTCGTACGTTTGTTTGAAAATTGAAATGTGAATCTATGCTTCCCCCTAACACTGATCCCGAGACTCATGATCACATAAGTATATTTGCGGGCACACATGTGCACTGTATGCACTGAAGGGGATCCCCTAAGAAGACAGCTGCCACACTCGATAATTTTTCCTGCCACTGCTCTACAGCGGAGTGCTGCGGCGTGTTGGCAACTAGTTTGTCTTGTTACAGGGCTTCGTCTTATCACTTATTTTTTATCCATCGGGCTTGGGAAGCACTAAATAATAACAAACGAAAATTAAAACAAGCAAAACATCGAAGGGAACTCCTCAAATTTGGCAATAGTCTATTATCTGTTTGCGATAATGACAATATAGGCTTATTTGGAGGGAGTAAACCATTTAACATTATCGCTCATTGTTTGGCTCGTTTATTTGAAGGTGAATCCCCCGGAGCAGCGCACCACTTCATAGCCCTTTTTGTGCATTTACATACGAGTACACCGAGTCTTTGTCAAATATTGATAAAGTAGCTAACTAACCAGTGACACTAATGGGGTGCTTGTTTGCTTGAGGGAAACCGCATTTTGGCTACGCACTCGGCTTTTGTTTTGCCGTGCGGAGCGTTTAATGAACTTTCACTTGTTTGTCGGGCGAATGACAAAGTATTCGCGGGTCACCGCAAACCGCCGTCGAGTACAATGAAGTTTTAATGTTTCAGTTTACATTTTAATTTGATTGAAAGTTTCTCCTTTGATTGATGAATGGAGGGTTTGAGTGGTTGTTGGTCATTGGGGTTACATTTCGGGTTCGCACTGGACGGAGTATGCACCTGCGAATAATGGGCTATCCTTCATCTCAATGGACAGACCTGTGTGCTGGCATTTGTCAATAACTGCAACAGAATTTGCTGAGCTTTGTCATTTGGTGAAGTTCGTTCATTAGTGATAGTTATTGGGGTACCCTTCGTAATTAGACAGCACTCCTACGTGAAATGGTCAAGAATTCTGAAGGCCTGAGTTTTTCTGACATTATCAAAGTAAATGTCTCTGCGTCAGTAAGATTTTTCTGTGAAGATATATTTGCAACGAACTTACGTGGGCTTTAATATCGAAAAAGGCTTTAGCCAACGGGACACGTTGTCATGAGACTTCTTTAACATCATTCTTGAGAAGATCGTACATAACTCAGAAGCCAACACCAGAGGCACTTTCTTCCAAAATTCAGTTCAATTGCTAGCTTACGCCGATGACATTGACGTGATTGGACGAACACAGCGAGCCGTCAATGAGGCGTTTGCTGGCATTGAAGCGAAAGCGTTTGAACTGGGTCTGGTGGGAAACGAGGGCAAAATTAAGTAAACGCTGTCATCAAGGAAGTACACACAATGCCGACGTCTCGGGCAGAGCGTATCATTAGGCATTAGAAACTTCTAGGAAGCAAAGTACTCTAAATAGGGACAACAACATCCGCTTCGAAATCAGACGCGGAATCACTCTCGCCAATTGTTGGTTCTTTGAACTCAAGATGAATTGTTTTTTCTCTTCCGAAGGATTTAGTTAGCTTGATTTCCTAGTCCTACTTAACGGCTAGAAAACTTGAACGTTATGAAAAATGGATCAGGATGATCTAAGTCTTTTCGAGAGGAACGTTCTGCGTGCGATTTTTGGTCTTTTTTGCATTGATGGCATCTGAAGGAGATGATTCAACGAATAACTTTTTGGGCTGTGCTGCGGCATCCGCCCGGTCAAGTGCCTTTGCACACAATGCTTATGATAGCTTGGCCATGTACAATGTGCAATGAACACCAGGCCCGAAAAATTTTCGAATCCGCCCCATTGGACAGCGTAACAGAAGAAGATCTAGCCCTGAGATGGCACACACAAATGGAGAAGCACCTGCTCCAACTTGAAGTGGACAGCTGGAGACTTCTGGGGAGAAATTGTACTGGGTAGGGAGGCTGAGGTCCAGGTCCACCATGGACTGTAGTGCCAATCAAATGTGCACGGAGTCCGTAAAAAGGACAGACAACCACTTAAGTAAAATTTATACTTTTGAGATATGAAAGAATTTTGGGTTTTTGTGTATTAAAAACATCTGCACGTATAAAATTTTGTTCTTTCTTAACAACTTCTAACGTAGTTTATTCCTATGTGAAGTATCTTAACCCCTGCAAGAAAGTCTGTCAACAGCCCAATACACTTACTGCAAGGACAACTGGGTTGAAAGAGTACTACCCACTCTCGTCGAGAAGTCGCTTATGCAGTTCTAGAATTGAAAAAGCCTCCAGCAATATAGAATCAGCCGCTATTTAGGGAGGACTAAGTTAATTTGGTCTTGGAGTGCGCAACTGGAGACAGCTGGCGAAAGATCGTGCGGACTGGACAGCCATGTTGGTTGAGGCCCAGGTCCACCTCGGACTGTAGCGCCAAGAGAAGAAGAAGATGTAAACTTGGTGGCCGTCGTGGCGAAGTGGGTAGAGTGCGACGCTACACGCCGAAGGTCCAGGTTTGATTACCGGCTGAACACCTCGAATTTTTCACGGCACCATCTCTTTCGAGCTGCTGACAACACTCAAAGAGTAATAACTGTCTAAGGAAGCTTCTTAAACTTCGCTGTTCGCAGTCGGGAAAAAACTGTAGAATCTTTCTACTCATGATTGAACAGTAGCGCGCACAACACGTGTAGTTAATGAGCAAGTTAGACCCTGGCCCCCTGTGTACTGTCGCGCCATCCAATTATCATTATTACTTACAAAAAAATTAATGTTAAATTGATAATTTTTTGTTAGTGGCGCCCCCTGTATGTCCCAAGACTTATTGAGCGATTTGTTTGAATCAGCAGCAGGACTTAGTAAACTTGGAATTCAGGAGTCCCTTGTGAGCTTCATCCATTAAGACCCTAAGACTACTAGACTAGAATCATCTATTCTAAGCTATTACAGTAAATTAATCCCTATGGTATCCTTATAAACTAATGTCCGACTGTGGTGGCTTGTGGTTTCTAAGCGATTGAATACGCACCTGAAATTCGTAGCATTCATGCGACGTGTGCTGCTGCCCATTTCCGACTTCGAACGCGTTCATGTTTCATTATCTTTTCAGCTTTTGTTTGGCAAGGACTTCCTTAAAATGTATTAAAACTGCTGATGAACTGGTTTTGTAAAAAAACGTCCTATTCGCGAGGAGGCTATTATTTTCTCAGATTTATACGTTGTCTCATACGTCAAATACGTGGAAAAAAGCAAAACGCACCCAAATGCTGCCTGGGTTCCAAAGTTGACGGCTGAGGTGTCATCCGTAATTCATAAGCCTCTTTCAGTGGAAACCGTTCGCAGAGTCTTAAGAAAGAATAATTTGAATGGTAGGATCGCCCGAAGAAAGCCGTACATTTCCCTAGTTAATAAGAAGAAAAGATTGGAGTTTTCAAGACAATATGTAAGCCACCCGGAAAGCTTTTGGGAAGGTGTTTTAAGCTGTGAGTGTATGCTCAATTTTGTGAGGTACTGTATATCTCCAATTTTTGGCTGAAAAACGCTGCCAACGTCTTTCTTTCCCTTAAATTTTCTTAAAATGTAATAACGTGTATTCCTAAAAGCTTTCAAAGGAACTCTGTATTCTTTTGCCCTGATTTACTCTCATGCAGTCGGTTAAACTACGATAATTGGCCACCATTAAAATTGTTAATGCTCAAACATTAAACTCTCAAATGAGGTGCAACAGTTAACAACGCATTAAGACGCCCTAGAGAATTCTAGCATCAAAGCCATCAATGGAAAAAATCCCCTACAAAATAAATACACACACACTGCTGCAGCACACAATCTATATTACGATCGGGGAGTGATATTGTACTGACGAAACAGCAACAAATTCCGACACCAATAAACCGCACGGTAACTTTGTCATCGTTTGTTTCGGTGATTCCTTCGATGGACGGGACGGGAAAAAAATCGCCAACTGTGTGCTTTTCCCTTCTAATAGACAATATAATCGTTTTAATTATACTAAATAATGTGATAATGAAAAAATCACGCCATGCGTAAAAAAAAGAAATATAGCAACTCACTGTCTACTATCGGGTCGGCGTTTAACGCTGCGATAACTAACAATTAAGAGCATTAATTAGTGTAAGGGGAAAAGGCTAAAGTACAAAGGCACACAAACATGGCCCGATATCGGTTAACTGATCAAATAAGCGCGATAAACTCGACAAAACCCATTTCCTAGAATTATTGAGTGATTTCAAAGAAATGAATTTGTTCACACAACAAAGCAGGTTCTTATCAATGATAATTTGTGGTGGTTTTCTCTGCTGATGACTTTTGGTTAAAGGTGATAAACTAGGTTGGGTACGTATTTTGTGGGATTATCAGTGAACTGGCTTTAGAGTTGTCAAAATGTGGTGCTCACGTTTTTCATTTATTTGATCATGGAAGTTTCTTTTAGACACAGTGTGTAGTATTCAGTTGTTCACTTGACACTTGTCAAAGCAGGTCTGCTTTCAACGAAGTCAAGTGTTCTTTCAAAAGGAACGCTCTCTCGTTTTTTTTGAGAGGAACGGTAAATGATGTCTCTTTTTGAGTTTTTGTTTTTTCTGCCGTTTACGAGGGGCGTTCAATATATTCTCGGTAGCGATATGAAGGAAAAGGCGAATTCAATTTAAATTGTTTTTATTTTTCAATATAATCTCCATCTACATCAATGCACTTGTTACATCGTGAGATAAGCTTTTTTAAACCCTCAAAAAATAAATTTCATTTATCTCTGCAAAATACCTATTTATTGCCGACTTAAGTTCTTCATCATCTGAAAATCTTTTTTTCACGAAGACATTTTTTTCAAATCTGGAAACAGGAAATAATCACTAGGGACAAGATCTGGACTATAGTGTGGGTGTTGGATTTCTTCGAAACCACAATTTCGCGCGCAGCATTGAAAACTCGCGCCGTGTGAAAAGGAGCGTTGTCATGAAGAAGCAACCCACTGCGAGTTTGCCCCGTCTATTTACTTTCCTCCCGCAAATTATGCAAAGTGGAAGCGTAGGATGAGGCGTTGATGGTTTCACCTTTTCTTTTGTACTCCACGAGCAAGATTCCCTTTGAGTTCAAAAAAACTGTAGCCATGAGTTGCCCGGCAGACGGAGTGATATTAAACTTCTTCGGGGAGTCTGTTCCCTTTTTTTTCTGCTGCATGGACTCTTGTTTGCTTGCAGGGTCATAGTGGTGAACTCATGTTTCGTCCACAGTTACAATTCGATCCATAACACCGTCCGAGTTTTCACTACACATCTCCAAAAGCTCTCTACAGCATGCTATTCTCACATTTTTCACTTTGCGCTGACCTTTGAAAGGTTAAGATGGTCGTGAAGAATGCTGTGAATGGCACCAGTTGAAAGCTTGGTGATCTCTGCCATAATTTTCATTTTTATTCGGGCATCCTCAAAAACAAGTTTTTCGACTTCTTTGATCCTTTCTCCCGTTCAAGCAGTAGCCGGGGCGCTAGAGAGGTCGTCCTCAATGCTCTCTCTGCCTTTCTTGAAATCACTTGACCACTTTTGCACAGTTGATAGTGAAGGTGCGGAACTTTGGTAAACAGCCACCATCTCTTCATGAATAGTTTTTTGATTTTTTCCTTGCTTAGTGAGAAATTTAATTATAGCGCAATGCTCAATTTCCACCATCATTGTCTCAGTTGCCACTATGATTCTGTTTAATTAAAGGTAAAACGCCAATTAATAACCTCACTTATATGAAATTTTACATGAATGCACTAATAATAGTATTATTTGATAAATAAGTCAATTTATATAGTGTGTGCGTCAAAAGAAAGTGTACAACAGCAAATTCAATTTTCAATATTTTATAAATGTTGAAAAAGCCATTCATACTATGAATAGCTTTATATTATTTTTATGAAATATTTATTTGCATTTAAGAAATAGTTCATTTATTAACATTTGAGTTAAAAAAAATAACTAAAATAGTAATAAAAAAATAATTACAAAATATTATAAAAACCTTCATGTTTATTGCGCCAAAAAAGTGTACAGTTCACGAAAAAGATGGAATTCTTTAAATTATTATTTTTTCTGCTTTTCTTTGGACTTCAAAACAGCTTCTTGTCTCTTGGCATGGAATGTATTAACTTCTTGACGAATTCTGTTGAAATTTTCTGTCATTCTTGTTGCAAAACCGCCTCCAAGGAGCCTTTGTAGGTTATCGCACGTTTTCGAATCTGCGTATCTAGATATTCCCACAAATGCTCTATCGGGTTAAGGTCTCGCGATTACGGAGGATGATCCATTTGCTTAGATGTGCGATAGAGCAACCATTTCTTCACCAATTTGGCCGTATGTTTGGGATCATTGTCCTGTTGGACGACCCATGATTGACTTAAGCCCAATTTCTGAACACTTGGTGGTAAATTTTCCCTTAAAATATTAAGGTAATCGTTTTTATATAAAATAAACCAATAAAAAGTAGGTTTCCAACATCTGATGCGGCCATACACCTCCAGACCATAACCGAACCCCTACCATGCTTGACCGTTGAAATTATATAGTTTTCATTAAATTCGGTGTTGTTGGCTCTCCATATTTTGGGCTGCTTTTTTGATCCAAATATTTCAAATTTGCTTTCATCACTAAAAAGAATATTATTCCAGAATGGAAAACCCTCAGTTTTATACTTTTGGGTGTAAAGCAGTCGTCACTTTCGGTTCTTTTCTGAAATGAAAGGCTTCTTTCGAGGCACTCTGCCATATAACCCATTACTATGGAGCGCCCGGCGCACAGTACTTAGTGCAAGTACGGGAACATCTGAAGAAAGGCTTATGTCTTTTGCGATTTTAAATGCACTTGCCACTGGATTTTTGCGTACTTCCCTAACAATAGACCGTACTTCACATTCAGACAATCTCTTTGATTGCCCGGTACGAGGTTTATCTTTGACATCTTCGAACTGTTTAAATTTATCAATAATTTTTTTTTACTGTATTATAGTGTCTGCCAACTATTTCCGCTATTTGCCGTAATGGCTTCCCTTCCTGATTAAATTTTAATACAAGTTTCCGGGTTTCAATTGAACTTTGCTTTCCCATCTTTGAATGATATTGATACTTCAAACACAAAACCAACAACTTTCCTTAAGAATAAAAAAAACAATGAGATATCCCTTTGAAGTAACAATATTCGAAGTGAAAACCGAAAAACAAAACGATTGTAACGGGTAATTTATTATGAGGATGCGTTACAGTATTCAGTGTTCAGCTGTACACATTATTTTGACGCGTCAAATATGAAATAGTTTTTGTTATTTTGCTGTTATTATTTTGTTATTAGCCTTGTTTGTAGTGCTTACGAATGAACTGCTAACGAAACGTACATAAGTAATTTCATGAAATGATATCAACCATTCGTTGGTATGAAATATAAAAACTCTATGTAGAGGTGTACACTTTCTTTTGACGCTCACTGTATATAACTACAGCTTCATCCCGATACCGAGAATATGTCCCTCGTACGTCTGATGATATGTTCGTTCAGCTAGAATTCAAATATACTGTATTTTTTTGCTCTTCTTTACCTTTTAAGGATTTGTTTTCAGCAAACTGTACCTTTCTAATTCCGGTGTGTCCGTTGATCCGTTCATTGGTTCGCCCATAATGCATGCCACACTCTTACCATATATCTTCTCAACTTTTAAAGCGAAGTTGAGGTTTTCTGATCAAAATGCGATGGAAAAAGTGATCATTGTAAATGTACGGATATGTAATTTTTGACGGTGTATATCAATCAACAGATATTTTGAAACGAAATTTATTTGAAATAATTTTGTTTTGAAATACCACAGGGAGAAAATTTAGATATGAAGGGCGCGTCATTATACAAATTAAACTATTTTACATTAGTTTATTTAAAAAAAATATTTATTAAATTTTCTCGCTGTAGGGCAGCGGTTTCCCTTACACGTTAAAACGAACTGTAACTCTAAATTTCCTTACACTACCTTAAATACTAAATTCCGCTGCTGGATGATCCGGATCATGTGACACGCTTTTCGTACGACGTTCCCGAAAGTGGCTGGTACAGGTCAAATAGCAGTCCGTTAGTACGCTGTTCCCATGCATCGGTACGTGATAGAATGTCCATTGTCAGCAACCTTGAAGATGGTGTTTTGTAGATCATGGTGTGAGAACGGATGTCATTCAGACGTCGCGTGGAATGTAATATTTGTGTCGTTAACTTACATGATGGAAGCGTTACATTTACTCTTACTTTTGTAAGTTTATTATTGAATCTTGGTTGGATGTGGCCAAATATGAAATATACCGTCCACAAGAGGACCAGAGCCTAACTTCTCCAACAAATACACATGTTGTGCATGCTATTCTTCTTTCACGAGTTGAATAGATCAAAAGTTTTTTGTCGACTCCTAACGGTGATATTTAAGGAGCTGTTTGTAGACAGCTCAAACTTCTTGGCAGATGTCAGCAGCTGGAAAGAGGTTGTGCCGTGAAAACAAGCGTGATACTTAGTCCTGGTAACATATTGCTTGCGATTGTCATCCTAAATCCGCTACGACACGACAGCCACAACAAGTTAATTTACTCTAATTGATATCTGAGGCATACAAATAAGGAAAATATTGCCTGTATCAAGAAAAGAAAAGAACGAAAACAGGTATACCGGTTTAAAGTGAGCGTCGAGATACAAATGTCTCGATAGGGAACATTTGTTGTGAACGAGCTTTTTCTTTTTTTTTGTTTTCTATGACATCTGTGAAAAATATTTAGTATACATCAATTCATTGAACAGACAACATCATATTTTTCCATCGTGTTAAAAATGTCGAATTTTGTACCAGAAAGTGATAATTTGCGGAAAGCATTAATTTTTTGTTTTCATTTGAAGAAAAGTGCTGCAGAGTCGCTTCGAATGCTTGTCGAGGCATATGGTGATCATATTCTATCAGAAGCAACATGCAAAAGATGGTTTCAACGGTTCAGAAATAATGATTTTGATGTGAGAAATGCAGAACGTGGAAGACTACCAAAAAAGTTTGAAGACGCCGAATCGCAAACGATATTGGATGGAGATGACACTTTCAGTCAAATGCAAATGTCAGCAATGTTAAATGTTGCATAACAAACAATTTCTGACCGTTTAAAAGCTGTGGGAAAGATCCAAAAGTGTGGAAAATGGGGACAACATGAATTGAATGAAAGACAGATGGATAACCGAATAAACACTTGTGAAATTTTGCTTCAAAGACACGAAAGAAAATCGGCTTTGCATCGGATTGTTACTGGCGATGAAACTTGATTTATTAAAAGAGTCCTAAACGGAAAAAAATCATGGGTTAATCTGGGACAACCATCAACATCGACTGCAAAACCAGATCGATTCGGCAAGAAGACAATGCTGTGTGTTTGGTGGAACCGGAAAGGTGTGCTGTACCACGAGCTCCTAAAACCTAATGAAACCGTTGAAACTGATCGCTATCGACAACAAATGATCAATTTGAACCATGCATTGATCGAAAAACGACCAGAATGGGCCAGAAGACACGGCAAAGTGATTTTGCTCCATGACAATGGACCTTAACAGAAAGCAAAACCAGTTCAGGATACAATCAAAAGACTTGGCTGGGAGCAGCTACCCCATCCGCCGTATTCACCAGACTTGGCTCCTTCCGACTAGCTTTTGTTTTCATCGATGGGACACATATTGGCTAAGCAGCACTTTGATTCCTACGAAGAGCTCGAAAATTGAATGTCTGATTGGGTTGCGAATTCACAAATTCACAAATTTTATGACCACCGTGGCGTAGTGGGTAAGGTGCGACTCTCACACGCTGACGGGTATAGGTTCGATTCCCAGCTTAACACCAATTTTTCGAATATTTCAAGGCACCACCTCTTTCGAGCTGCTGACAACACTCAAAGAGTAATAACTGTCTAAGAAGGCTTCTCAAATTTCGCTGTTCGGAGTCGGCAAAAAACTGTAGGTCCCTTCTACTCGTGAGAGAACAGTAGCGCGCATAACACGAGTAGTTGATGAGCAAGCTAGGCCCTGGTCCCCCTCTGGACTGTAGCGCCAACAATTATTATTATTATTATTATTTACAAATTGCCAGAAAGGTGATCAAAATGTGTAGAAAACAATGGCCAATAATTTGAATAAAATGTTTCTACTTTCCATTAATAATTACTGTTTTGTTTTCAAAAAACGCATTTCATACTTTTATACCTGGTATAGTTATCTATAATCCAAAACAAATATTTGTATTAGAATTATACAATACGAATGGAAATGTCTTAAAACGTTGGTGTCTTAAATAAAAATAATTGACACGTTTTGTAGAATTGGCCTAACCACTGGAAACTGAAACAAATAGCATATCCTTTCAGCTGACTTTGAACTTCATACTTTAGTCAATTATAAAATGTAAGTTTTAACTCCATTGAATGTAAGAAAGGACTTTAAAATTTCAATTAAAGCTTCCTGTGGAAAAAATTGTGCAACTAGCTTAAAGTAAGGTCACATATTGACGTGTGAGTTGGAAATCTTCCCGGTTGATGCAATTGATGAATTATCTCCCAACGCAATTTTCCGTCCCAGTTTTGGTAGCTTATCACATCCCAATGATTTTTAAAATTTACCAAAAATAAAAATACTTTACCGACAAGTCTTTCATCAGCTACAAAAGTTGAAACAACTACCCCCAAGTGGAACTTCCATTAAACCCTGAAACAATTGCCGACCCACAGACAGACAGACCAGAATTACGTAAATCCAAGAGCAATATTTGCGGCAGTTTGATGAGAAAATTCATCGAGTAAAATAATCAATTCGAAAGGTAAACAATGGCACAGATAATTTAAACGAGAGAAAGGAAAACAAAAAAAATTTAATTGTATTGCGACAATTTAATATAATTAACATAATCAAATTTGTGATACAATTAACGTGATAAATTTGACTTTCTCTCATGTATGTCGCGAGGGGATTCACTCGGTTTCGGTAATTATTTTCTGCATTATTGGGTGAATTTTTTTTTCGTGCCCTTGCTTGTGTAGTGCTCAACGGTAAATGAGTTCATCCCATTTCGGTCGCTGCCTTTGGGTTTATCATAAAAGGCGACAATTCGGCCGAATAATTGCGTTATAGGACAACGGCACCGCAGACCATGATGATGGGACAGCAGCGGTCCCGATCATAAACTGCGTGAAATATCGCAACGCTTATTGTTTTAGCAGGCATGATATAATTAATCTTATAGGGCTGCAAAATGAATCAGTCACTTAACGGATTTTTGGTTTTTTTTTTTGCTCATGGAGCAATTATGCGCGAAAAAGGTGGAAAATGCTCGCACTAATGACATGTTGGAGGGGGCAGGGGTGTACATGTTGATGCCTGAGATGGAAAAATCAGTGTAATTGAAATTGTTGTCGTTTAATTAACTTTTAATTAATCCGCAATATCCAATAATATTTCACAAACGAACGAAGTTGAGATTCATTAAGCCGCTGAATGCATTTGCTTCACAAAAGCGGACAATCTACAGAATGTAAACCGTTTAAAAAACTTTGTTGTTCTGAAGGGAGTGATTGATCGCAAGTTTATTTAACTTTTAAGTCAGTTTGGGAAAGTCTGACTGGACACTAATGTCAACGCTATATGGAATCAAATAATTTTATATCATTAAGAAAGAAAGACACATGAACGATGCTTTATTTCTTTGCAATTGCAACTACAAGTCTGGCGTTTTAATTCAGTTATTCTTCTTGTTGCGGCGTTACAGTCCGGGGTAAACAAGAAGCTTCTCGCTATGCAGCCCATAGAGTTGGTAATTAAATCACCTCTTCCAGATGCCATCAACGCAAACAGGACCAAAAATCGCACTCAGAACGTTTCTCTAAAAAAAAACTAAGGACTTCCTCATCCCTCATCCGCTTTTAGTTACGTCAAAGTTTCCACAACATAAAGCCAGCTTAGCTTTCCGAGATAGGTCTTTATTACTCAATTGCCACTTGAACCTAAAGAATCACTTTTGCCAGTTGCTGTGGCAAAAGTGATTCTGCTTCCCCTATTTACCGCGAGGTAAACAAAGTGCTTGACTACCTCCAAATTTCTGCTGATTAGTGTGACGCTCTGTGGCCGCCGTGGCGTAGTGGGTAAAGTGCGACGCTCACACGCCGAAGGGTATAGGTACAATTCCCCTCTTTCGAGCTGCTGACAACACTCAAAGAGTAATAACTGTCTACGAAAAAGCTTCTCAAACCTTGCCGTTCAGTGTCGGCAAAAAACTGTAGGTCGCATCAACTCGTGAGAGAACAGTAGCGCGCACAACACGGGTAGTTTTATGAGCAAGCTAGGCCCTGGTCCCCTGTGGACTGCCGCGCCAACAATTATTATTATTAGTGTGACGCTCTGTCCGAGGCGTCGATGTTGTATGTCCTTCCTTGATGACAGTATGTACTTAGTTTTGCCCTCATTTACCGCCAGACCCATTTTAGCCGCTTCCGCTTCAATGCCAGCAAACGCCTCATTGACGGCTCGCTGTGTTCGTCCAATCACGTCAATGTCATCAGCGTAAGCTAACAGTTGAACTGACTTCTGGAAGATCGTGCCTCTGGTGTTGACTTGTGAGTTACGCACGATCTTCTCTAGGATGATGTTAAAGAAGTCACATGACAGTGCGTCGCCTTGTCTAAAACCTTTTTTGACATTGAAGGTCTCGGTGAGTTCGTTACCGACCTTGACGGAGCAGCGAGAGTTCTCCATCGTCATCCTACACAATCTGACGAGTTTGGGAGGAATGCCAAAACTAGACATGGTACTGTATAGCTCGTCTCCATGCACACTATCATATACGGCCTGAGTGGCCTAGGTCGTGAGTGTCAATTTGCATTTCTTGGATCTTTTCCAGCATCTGCGGTAAAGTGAAGATCTGGTCTATCGTGGACTTTTCTGTCCTGAAACCACACTGATAGGTATTACCTATCAGGTAATGGACAAACGGATTCAGACGCTCACACAATACGGCCGAGAGGATCTTGTACGCGATGTTAAGAAGAATGATTTCGCGATAATGGGCGCAGTCAAAGGGGTCTCCCTTCTTGTGGACCGGGCAAATGACACTGAAATACCACTCATCGGACATGCTTTTCTCCGACCATGTCATACAGATGAGCTGGTGCATGCGCTCAACCAACTCATCTCCAGTTACTTTAAATAGTTCTTTCGCTCTATCATACTTATTTGACTTCAGCTTCGATATTGCTGTCTTCACTTCGTCTAAGTAGAGGGAACGTAATTCTTGTTTATCATCGTCCAAATCGAGTAGAACATTCTGCCGAACAGCGGGACTCGATCCGCCATCGCCATTAAGAGGTCTGCAAAAATGATCCTTCCAGATTCTCAGCACACTGCGGCTCTACTACAAGTTACCCATTTTGGTTCCGACAGGCTTGGGTCCGAACCTTGTATCCACCCGATAACTGTTTTACTTTTCGGTAAAACTTTCAGAATTCATTCCTGCCCTGACACCTTTCCATTTCCTCGACCGGGCGCTTCTCATGCTTCTTTTTTTTTCCTTCTGAGAAGCCAGTGCTCTTCTCTTCTTCTCTGTTCGTGGAGCTTACGAACAGCTCTCGTTGTTCGATGCAGCTTTGCCTTATAGGCGTCTTGTTTGGCTGCATGTGCTTGCCTGCACTCATCGTCAACTCATGTGTTCCCTCTGAGTTGTGACGTGAAGCTACTTTAATGGTTTCTTGACAACGTTTCTAATCTTTTTTTACACTTAATGCAGGCAGCATCAAACTTCGAGCGAGTTTCAGGGATATTCGGTCTACAAAGTTCCCAACAATCAGTTGCGATTGTAGCTTTCCAATGTCAAACCGTCTTGTCTTGACTTCGTTGCTCTCTTGATATCCGAGTTCTTACCTTGGCTACAACAAGGTGATGATCTGAGTCGATGTTGGCACTTTGGAAGGTTGGGACTTCAATTAGGTTCCGTTTTAGGTTAAAAAGTGAAAACACGCATCTAGAAAAGAATGCATTTTCTAAGACTACCGTTTCTCTATAGAAGTTTCCAATAAAATTCAAATAAATATCCGTATAACCTTACGAAAGAGATTGACGACTGAAAAGAATCAAGAACACTCAACGTGCCCCTTCTTTCCTAATAAAGTTCTTAAAGCTTAAGTGACTTGTACACACTCATAAATATTCAGATTTGTAATTTTAAAATTTTGTGATCGATTGCGGTGTCTTTTAAGCTCCAAGTGGCAAATTTGTTCGCCTACAAAGTCAGCCCCATTAAAAATCATTTGCGAGGGTTTGTTGCACAAAATTTGATGGCGTGGGCTGTCAAAACAATTTTTCCTAAATAATAATAATAATTGTCTGTCGCTTCAGTTCGCAGGGGGACCAGGGCCTAGCTTCCTCAACAACTACTTATGTTGTGCTCGCAACACGTGCGTATACAGTACAATGTCTCCTTATGTGTAGACAGCTGGAATTCTCTCTGCTCCATCAAAGCCTGTATAAAGTTGAAGGAGACCTTTAATGTTGAAGAAAGTGTCCAACAGAGCTGAATAGGAACTTGATATACAAGTTGACCAGGATCCAGGGAGCAACTAATTATGCCTTAACTTCGTCACAAATTGAGGGGACTTTCATTTTTGTGCCAACACCGAATGGAAAAATTTCAGGCCCATCTTATACACATTTAGATCTGCTTCAGTGTTGTTAGCTACTCGAAATAGGTGTCGTAGTAAAAAAATAATGAGTGGTTCAACAGAGAAAAAAAAAATAGCAACCATCGACGTGTGAGCGTCGCACTTATCGATTTCGTCACAACAGCCCCTGTGAATTGAATTTTTCTTCATTCCTGGCAAGGTCTTTCAAGCCTTTCGCGGACTGCTCTGCCGTCCGTTCAGATGCAGAGCTACTCGGACGGTATTGTGTAATCAGCGAAAGCAGTAGCAGAAGTGGATTAGTTTGCTGAATACGAAACTAAAATTTGTCCGCTAGTAAGAGGTGTCATCAAGGAGCGACGCATAACATTGACTTGTTTGAAGGCTAGTCACAAGTGGCAGTAAAAGGCGGTAGGTGGGAGAGATCGGAATCAAGTGTAAATCAACTTTTTCCAGTTACTATTTTATTGGTCTCATAAGGCAATGGAGCGATAAAGTCTTTCCTGTGAGGACGAAGTTTGCTGTCTATAAAACCTTTGAAATTAATGCTTCGCTGTGTGACACAGTGACTAGTTGACTACATGCGCCTAATCAAGCGTATTAAGAGACAGTAAGTACATGTGGAATGATGAAAAACAAGACTCTTGTTCAATAGTTTATCAATCTTAATCATTAGAACAGCTTGACAGAATGTAATGAATCTGTTTTTAGGATGACAAGGACGCGTGAGGGGGTGACAGACTTAGAGGCATGTAAGCTAAGGTCTGTATTAGTCAGCCCTAGAGCCGCTTAAGCTAAGGTCTCGTTCGACACTTAACTGCAGGGAAAAACAATCAATGAAAAGAGGAATTTGGTTATGAAAAAAGGATACAAATTGGCATACCGAGTTTCTTTTAAAATTTTCTTGGTTTTTGTTTTTGAAATGGAAAAAAAATTCAAAGTCGTCAATGTTCTGATTCTGAAGAGTTTCTTTTCTGCTTTTAAGTTTAACTAAATTCAAAACAAACTTGTATTCTCGAAAACATGCGTTCCCACACGAAATTGTTTGTACGAGTTTCGGAAGCAACGTTTCCACTATCCATGGCTTGGTGCGAAAATCTCCACTTTGAGAAACACTCTTCATGTCGAAGAAGTTGCTTTCTTTTTCTGCTTCTGATTCAGAAATGTGAATTTTCTTAACTATCGACAGTTTCGGAAAAGAAGATTAATCGGCTTGAAATTAAGGATTGGGTCTTAAAATTAAGGAAATTTTCGACTTTTGGGAAAAAGATACCGGCTTTGTTTGATCAGTTGCACAATAACCCAACTTTTAAGAGTAAATGAAAATTCTGCTGGACACAATCTCGTCCGAAGCCTGGTCTTATTCGTGTGAGTGTCAAAAGAATCGTTGGCGTCATCTGCGCGCACAAATGAGCCTTCTTCTTTTTGCAATGTGCAGGGACTGGCTAAGTCCCGTGACATACAGGGGGCGCCACTAACGCACATTATAAATTACATATTAATTTTTTTCTGTTAGTGGCGCCCCCTATATGACTTATTGAATGATGTGTTATCGTCTTATGGGGTATCCACTATATTGTCCATACAATTAAATATTTCGTTATTCCAAACACGACTGATACGAAGGTTGCCTTTTATATTTCTTTTATATTTCGGAATTGAGCAAACCTTTTTTTTTATAATTGACGTATGCATAAAGGGTTGCGAGTATACTTAAGTGACCGAATCAAGTGATCGGATCAACCCTAGTGTTGCAATCTGGCAACCGCCAGCTCTATCGTAAAGTTTGACATTTCTGAGGTTATACGTTCTCAGAATGTTTTGACAAACGAGCGCTATTTGTGTTGTTTACAGTAACTTAAAATATTCACCTGGCCCAAAAAATCGAATTAAATCGTGAAAATTTTCGTGCGATTATTTTTTACAATTTTCAACGTGGATAAACTCAACGACAGTGCATCGCTGAACTAAATTCAATTTTTGGCGATGAAGCTCTATCAAGGACCATTATTTATCGATGGTATGGTGAATTCAACCGAGATCGTAGTTCACTCCAAGAGTAATTTCGTGAAGGTCGTCCAAAATCAGTTGCTGTTCCGGAAACCATTGATGCTGTGCCCCAACTGATATTGCTAGATCGTCCTGTGACGTATCATGAGGTTGAGACAATCTTACGCATTAGTAAGACCAGCGTACATTCAATATTGCATGAACATTTGACCGTCAAAAAAATATTATCGCGTTAAATTCCACGCAGTTTATCAATCGCTCAAAACAAGGCTCGTGTCGATTGGTCGAAAGAAATGCTTCAAAAATACGATCGCGGTGCTTCAAAACACGTCTGTGACAATGTGACAGGTGATGAATCCTGGATTTACGCGTATGATCCCAAAAGTAACCAGCAGTCAACTGTATGGGTGTTTCAAATTGAGCCAAATCCAACAAAAGTTGCTCGCGCACGAAGCACTTCCAAGCAAATGGTCGCCGGTTTTTCCCAAGCAAATGGTCGCCGGTTTTTTGGACATGTCGCAATCGTATCACTAGGACAACGCAGAACAGTGAATTCTGAGTGGTACACAACCATTTGTTTGCCAGTTGTCTTCCAAGAAATGATGAAAACCATCCGTCCAAGACAAATCACTCTTCACCACGACAATGCGAGCTCTCACACATCGGTTCAAACAACTGCATTTTTGAGCAATCAAAACATCTATCGGCCGTATAGTCCTAACTTGGCACCGAATGACTTCTTTTTATTCCTGTGCGTAAAAAATAAAATGAGAGGTCACGGATTTTCGACACCAGAAGAAGCGGTTGCTGCGTTCAGAATACATGTTTTGGAGATACCTCAATCAGCGTGGCAAAAGTGCTTCGACAATTGGTTCAAACGCATGCAAACGTGTATAGATGTTAATATTTTGAAAAACAATAAAGCTATTTTCGATGATTAATATTTATTTTTGTTCCTTAATCCCGAAATATATACGGCAATCCTGGTATTACAAGTGGAACATTCCACTTTCTATGTGAGAGATTACCCAGCTTTAAATTCGATGCATAGCTCTGTAGAGATGAAGATTGAAACCTTCGAATCACAATGTCTGTTTCCTTTTTGTCACATAATTCCATGTGTTTTGTTATGTGGTTATCTTTGAATCAATCTGAATACATGAAAATTCTCGCTTCGGGTTTGCTGACAACTTTGCGGTTCGTTTATCACACTGCTTCGTGAAAAAAAAACTACTCTTCTTCCATTCAGCATGGAATTCTTCATCTACATCCTTTTCCACTGCTTTCATTTTGTTGGATACATCGTGATTAGATTTATTGCTCTATCGTCCGTTGTCGCCGCAGGAATTCTCTATTACGTTGAATACCACGCTGACTGATATCAGTATCTTCCATTGCTTTTTTCTTCTGGTGAAAATATTTTAAAGCATACGTTCCATTCCTTTTAGTTTTTTTTATTTCTGATTTAATTTTGATCCACTGCCCCACGTTTGTGAATTCTTTAAAAAAAATTTAAACAATTAATAGAAGGCACTTCTCCTAAAAGGAAATTTCAGTTGCCTTAAGAATGTCCCAATATTACCCAAACTTCCACATCGAGATCTAGTCAAATCACAAACCCCTGTCTGTAGAATTTCACTTGTAGGTGCAGTCATGTGCTTAAAGAGCCACTTAAAATTTATAGATTTGTCAAAGGCGATAAGTACCCTTCCATTTCGATCCGCCGCATTGGGGCATGGATAACCTTTCGACCGAATACAAATTGCATACGTGACACGAATTGACATAACGATGCTGTGCGACTGACTGAATGATGTTGGCAATTTGAATACGTAAACAGCATTTCAAAATCGAATTTTGTATACCGTTAAATATCACTCTGGTGTCATTGGGATTTTTTTTTTGTGCTACGTTTTGCCGCAGTGTTAATCGTGACAAACCGAAGGCATATTGATTTGATATGTATGTGCGCAACGCAAGGACTGCTAAAATTTCAATTCATAGACTTTATTTATTCAGAAGTGTGACTTTTGAAGGGTTTTCATTAAAATATATTTTTTTCAGCCTTTCAAGGAATCACCAGTAGTGAGTATTGGAATTGTTCGTTCATTGAATTGTACCAAGGGAAAACAAGGAAAAATGTCATAAATGTCAAAAATGACAAATAAAAGACTACAAAAGGATAGAGCGAAATACAAATATGGAATATGGTTTTCGAAGAAATATAAATTGAATGCCTGATGATAGAAATACAACTGATTAGTTTATACAATTAAGTTCCGATGAAACCTACGATTTGCCAACTTGAATAGGGTTGGAAATGACCCAGACGCTGAGTGCGCAATTTACATGGAGCGTCCCAGACGTTGAATGTACGTTTCCTGCACCTGTGTAAATACAATATTGAAAATAAGAAATTATGACTTACAGCATAGGCTGATCGACATCGGCGTGTGTTCTATTTCTGGGTGAAGGGTGAATGTTTAACGGCTATGGACATCGACCTCCATTTAGGGGATAGATGCTGTCGAGACTTTCGTGAATAACATAACTCGCGCTACTATTTTAACGGCTGCCTTCAATGGTTGTGTCCCCCTGTAGGCTGAAGACTCTCCATGCAAACTAGACACGATACTAATCGTAAGACATCCCTCTGATTCTTGCTATCTTCTAAAAGAGATGAATGCAGCCTGCAAAGGCATACAAACAGACCACTTCATTTTTGGTAAACAACTAAGTGAGCCATGGCCAAGCGCGAAAAACTTTTATGACGCCCACAAAAAAGGACGGACTACGAAATGCTTGATTCTTCTTCTTCTTCTTATGGCGCTACAGTCCGTGGTGGACCAGGGCATCAAACAAAAAGCCTCTCCAGCCAGCACGATCTTTCGTCAGCTGTCTCCAGTTGCACACTCCAAGTTGGTTGAGGTCCTTCTCCACTTGTGTGCGCCACCTTAGTCTAGGTCATCCTCTTTTGCGTTGTCTCACTGACTCAGACTCAAAGACTTTTTGGGCCGGAGCAGTATTGTCCATGTGGCTGGGTGGTGTGGGAACAGGGTAGGCACTGATTGGTATCAACCTGGCGATGCCCAGCTGTTGTAACTGTCTTCCACACACCAATTGTGCTTATTCTACCTCCACGTGAGTAGCCACCGGGTACTGGTTGTTGTTCACCCGAACTCAACCTGCTAAACTTATAAGTGCGACCTCCGCCCAAGAGGTATAAAAACGGGCCTGGTCCTCGAGGTTGGGGGTGTGCGACGGGGTAACTGACCGGCCACATAAAAAATACTAGTTACGAACCAACAGAATGTCTCGGATATGGATGAATACACTGTTGACGACCCACGCAAACGAAAAAAGGATAATGCCTTACGGATATGCACGTAGAATGTGAGGTCCCTAAACAGACCACGTGTAGCCGATGAATTTGCGGAGGCCCTGGATTGTTATAAAGCTGACATTACCGCGATTCAGGAAATGCAGTGGAACGGGCCGGGCAAGAGAAGAGTGAGAAGCTGCGACATATACCACGACGACTGCTTCAGGGAGAGAGGGAAACGCTTATTTGGATGCGGTTTTGTTGTTCGAGACAGATTTAGGCAAAAAGTTTTAAGCTTCCAATACATAAGCGAATGCCTCATAACTAAATTCGGGAAAATAAGCCTCATATGCGCCCACGCCATCAACGCAAACAGGACCAAAAATCGGACGCAAAACTTTGCTCTCGAAAAGACTAAGAATTCCTCATCCGCTTTTGCTAACGTCCAAGATTCCGCGCTATAAAGTAGGACGGGGATGATCAAGCTGTTATATAGAGGGAGCTTAGACTTTCGAGATAGGGCTATATTACTCAATCGCCTTTTGAGAGAAAAGAAACAGCGATTGGCAAGAGTGAGTCAATCGCTGTTTCTTTGGGCTCAAGAGCTAATATATTATACAACTATAAAGTTCATTCAACTAAAAAATATTTATAATCTAGATATGGGAAAAAAAACTAACCTAGAACTACCTTGACTTTGATATTTACAGACATATATAGACATTGTTAAATTTCACAAATTAAGGAACCACTCTAAAACCGAATTTTATTTCAAAATTTGTAAAAAGATTTCTTGGAAAATGAAATCCTCGATACACAAGTGTAACTTAGTGATGTTTGAACGTGTCTCTTCAAAAACGGTCTCCATGCTTACAAAACGTACATCATACCATCTGCGACTTTCAACAAAATCCCAAATCAAAGGGTGCTCGCATTCCAGGAAAACAAAGTTTCCTTTTAAAGAAGAAATCCCCATAGTTCCTATCAACTGCAGCCACAAGTTTCGATTGAATCGTTTTGGGAAGTAATCCAAATAAATTGACGTAATCAATATCAGTAATACGAGTGGAAAATCGCTCTATTTTCAATCGTGACAGCACAAAAAATGACATTGAAGACATAATGCCGTGAAGGACATAATAATGGGTCATGTGGAGGGTTAAACACGCGTCTTTTGTTTGGAAAATGGAAATCATATTTTCCTCTCTCTCTCTCTCTCTCTCTCCCTCTCTCTCTGTCTCAGTAGTGATACAAAAGAATTCAGAGTGTCATGTTCTTTTGCCAATAAATTGTATCTTTGGTTCACAGAGTTTCTACTTCCAAATCTGGAGTGTATTTCTTTGCATTCATGAATAGAAATGTTTGCCTTGTGGAATAGATAATGATGGAAATTCCCGGAAATCATGAACAAATTTAATGACTTTATGTGTGGAAAGGGTGTTAACGTAAATATTATGAGGGTCACAGAAGTTTCCTTTTAAGCTGGGACTGTCTTGTGCTGTAGATGGGGCATGGATAGGAGTTGTTCAATGTGTAGTGTAGTGATTGACAGGGAAGGGCTTTGAGTGGACTTAAACGTATGAACAATATGGCTATTGAAATGTTTGGGACGGTTGGACAGCCTTTGAAATTGAAAGAAAATTTGAGGAAATCTGGAACCCGTGTAGTGAACAGTTGAACCTTCTTGGAAAGTTTTTGGGATTTCCTGAATGAATAGTCAGCTTTTAGTCCATTGTTTGTCCTGAACAATAACACACAGCAATTTTTTTTTAAGAAATTTCCGGAGTTTCTTTATTCCTTATCACTGCCTTTACTTCTATGGTATCAAGAAGAAATAAAATGTATAGTTCCTTCTTTAAACTCGTTAATTTTCGTCACTGTCGTTGGATGCTGAATCTGGAATATTCACATTGCAAATTTTTTCGGGACAATTAAAGGACTTCGTGCACTTCGACATTTTATATCTTTAAGTCTCCTCAAGAATTTGAACTTACTTACGAATATTCATTATTCATAATTTTTTTGAACCAGATTTTGTCAGTTCACCAAATTCATGTTGGTACTCCTCAGTGCTCTTAATAGGCTCCAACGCTCTCTAGTCTGTTGCTTCGAAGTCAGCTCAGTTCTTTAAAAATTGCAGCTTTTCACAATCGCACTCCGACTCAACTTCCGAATTTCCGAACAGCAAAAGGCACAAAGTGCTCACCGGGGCGTAGTAGGTAGAGTGCGATGCTCACACGCCGAAGGGTCTAGGTTCGACTCCTAGTTAAACACCAATTTTTTGAAGTTTTCACGGCACCACCTCTTTCGAGCTGCTGACAACACTGAAAAAGTAATGACTGTCTAAGAAAGCTTCTCAAATTTCGCCGTTCGGAGTCGGCAAAAAACTGTAAGTCCCTTCTACTCGTGAGAGAATAGTATTGCGCACAACACCAGTAGTTGATGAGCAAGCTAGGCCCTGGCCCCCCTTTGGACTGTAGCGCCAATAATTATAATTATTAAAAGGCACAATTCTGTTTTTTTTTTAATTAATTCTTTAGTTTCGAAATTTAGAATTTTCGACATTGAGAATTTTTGGCATTTCGGGACTTGAGACTTTCCGTGATTTTAGACACTTGGGGATTTTATACATTGTGGAATTTTTACATTTAGGGCAGAAACCATTAAGGAATGAAATGGTCAACAGCTGAACAGCTGATCAAACAACTGATTTCCCTTCGTCCAACGGCCGATCAAATGTTATTTACGTGTTCTGAAAGTTATTTACGTGACATAGAACATTGTCTCACACACACACATCTTAACGTTTCCCCTCTTTATCAGGGCGATTTCGAAAGAATAAAACCCAAACTGCTTCCATATATTTATTATTTATTCTTTTAATACTTCTTAAGACCTGACTCGTTCGCGTCAGGGTCTCGACTACCCCTGTTTCGAGTGTTTCTCTCTTTTCTTTCACACGCCCTCTACTTTGACTGCTACAAAATAGGCAAAATGGCAGCTATTTCTTCAATTTGTGTCCTCAATAGTGTCAAACACTTGCATTGAATTGCCCACAGTTCGTGAATTCGTCAGCTATTTTGTGTACATTCAACACAACGCGTTCGGAAAATCTACTGCAAATTGTTTGCGAAAATTAGTATAATCGATACTTTAAATAGGATTTATTTCTAATTAATGGATAACTTGATAATTTGTTGAGCATGCGTTACAAAGTCGCTTATTTAGAAAAGATTTCCTTTCAATTGATGTTCCGAGATAGGTGTATTATAATCAAAATAAATATTTGGTGTTATAATCACAAAATGTTATTTTCATTCTTCAAATGGCATCTATTCACTATTGAAAATGTTATAATTTATAAGAATATGTAAACCTAACCCAAAAACAAATATTAAACATATTTCGTGAAATCAAAATAAAAACAGTAAAAATGAAACGAATATATTTTGCGAAACATTTCTGTCTGATTTAACTCAGATCGAAGATGCGTAAAAATTGTAATCCATTATAATATACTTACATTAAGTTCGTTCGAAATAAGAACCTTTTGAGTATTAATTCAGGCAATAAGGATAAAAATATTATCAGAGAGGTATAAAAATGATGTTAATTCAAAGAAACGAGTTTTGGAATTAGAAAAATGTCTAGCGTTTTGTAATCGTTAGTAAATTATTGTGTTCAAAATAAGTTTATTTCCTCTTTTTGTTTTTTAATTACTTATAAAATTTTAAAAGTATTGTTTTTCTGATGCAACTACAGCCTTACAAACATAATTTCTGAATGTGAACATCGACAGCCATTGCTTTGTGGTGGAAAAACTAGGTCCGTTCCAATTGCTTCGAATGTCTACGAATTTGCCCGAAAAACCCTTCCATTAGCTGATTTTTTCGTAGAAGAGAGAGCAAAAAATATTCCGAAGAAAAAACTGTGGGCAACAGCTCGGCAGCAGATGGTTGTCAAATTGAAAATAATAAAGCTCTGACATTTCATATGTCTGATAGCTGCTAACGAATTTCCACGAAAAGTCGTTTCACAATTTTCAAAAGAGTTACTCTCTGAGAGAGAGAGATTTTTTACCCAAACTACTCAACTGCGAATTTCTGTACACAAATCAATTGGAACAGACCTAATGACCTAATATTCCTTCTCTCCTTTAATTGTCTGATTTATATGCCCTCTCCTTCTAACAGTCTGACCGATGAGGAGATCCACCGTTTTGGCAGCTCACACGTATTCTTATTTAAGAACAAAATAAAACCCTTTCTGTGAATCAGCTGTTCAAGGTAGTGAAGTGTTATAAAAAAGGCTGTCAAAATGAATTCAAGGGCGGGAGACGAGGGAATTGACTGTCTCCTTAGTGGTCTCTGATTTGGGGATTATAGACACTTCGGGAGTTTTGACATTTTTGGATTTTAGACATTTCAGGATCTTAAACATTTTGAGATTTCAAACATTTGGGATCTTAAACATTTCGAGATTTTAGGCATTTCTGGGTTTCTACATTTAGGGATTTAAGAGAATCTGGGCGTTTTAACTTTTTGGAGATTTTAAACATTTAGCGATCTTACGAAGTTTGCCTTTTATATTTCGGGATTGAGTAACCCTAGTGTTGCAATCTGGCAACTGCCAGCTCTATCGTTTGGCATTTTTGAGGTTATACGTACTCAGAACGTTTTGACATACGAGCGCTATTTGTGTTGTTTACAATTATTAAAAGATTTATCTTGCCCAAAAAATGGAATTAAATCGTGAAAATTTTCGTCCGATTATTTTTTACAACTTTCGACGTGGATTAACGCTACAACAGTGCATCGATGAATTTAATTCAATTCTTGGCGATGAAGCTCCATCTAGGACCAGTGCTTATCGATGATATGGTGAATTCAACCGAGATCGTAGTTCACTCCAAGACAAACTTCGTGAAGGTCATCCAAAATCAGTTGTTGTTCCGAAAACCATTGATGCTGTGCGCCAACTGATATTGTAAGATCATCATGTGACCTATTGTGAGATTGAGACAACCTTAGGCAATAGTGGAACTAGCATACATTCGACATTGCATAAGCATTTGATCGTCAAAAAAATTTGTTCGCGTTGTATCCCACACAATTTGTCAATCGCTCAAAACAAGGCTCGTGTAGATTGGTCGAAAGAAATGCTCTAAAAATACAACAACAGTGCTTCGAAACACGTCTATGACATAGTGACATGTGATGAATTGTGGATTTACGAATATGGGCTCGAAAGTAAACAGCAGTCGACTGTATGGGTGTTTCAAATTGAGCCAAATCCAACAAAAGTTCCTCGCGCACGAAGCACTTCCAAGCAAATGGTTGCCTGTTTTTTCGGAAAAACTGGACATGTCGCAACCGTACCACTAGAACAACACAGAATAGTCAATTCTGAGTGGTACACAAGCATTTGTTTGTCATTGTCTTCCAAGAAATCAGGAAAACACACAGACGAAGACGGATAACAATGCGAGCTCTCACACATCGGCTCAAACAACTGCATTTTTGAGCGCTCCAAACATCGATTTGATGAGTCATCCACCGTATAGTCCTGACTTGGCACCGAATGACTTCTTTTTACTCCCGTACGTAAAAAATTAAATGAGGGGTCAACATTTTTCGACACCTGAAGAAGCGGTTGATGCGTTCAGAATGCATGTCACTCGCTCGCTGATGACAGTACCCTCAGATTTTCATATTCGTTCCTCGGCTCTCGTCCCTCCTCTTCGGCCATTGACTTGGAACGACAGCATATGTTAAGCATATTAAATTCCGATCTTGCTGAATAATTGATTGGAGTAAAAGGAATAGAGTGGAATTTAATGCTTCCACAACTCAGTGCTGTCTTCTGTCACTCAAGCGTTCTCAAAACAACCTGTCATTATCTATGAATGGCTCCTGCATTGTTGAAACCGAACGACTTTCAATCTTCGGTATGTGTTTGAACTCAGCAATAAGTTGGAATGATCACATATTGGAGATCGCCTAAAATGCAGGCAAATGCCTAGGTTTCTTAAAGCGGTGCAAGAAATATTTCACCCCATCTGACCTGGCAACAATATATAAGGCGTACATCCTCCCAAAGTTTGAGTAAAACGCTCTTATCTGGTCTGGTGCATCCTAGAGGATGATTGTTTAGCTATTATCTGTTTGGCAACACTTGTTAAAACAGCTGACGCACGTTTCGAGTTTTGTTTCACTGTCAAACATCATCAGTTTGGTCTATAATTTAACCATGAATCGTCTTACAAACGAACAAAGCCATCAAATTATTGAATTTTATTACCACAATGCGTGCTCTGTTAAGAAAGTTCCTCGCGCGCATTAAGCGACGAAGCTCATTTTTGGCTCAATGGGTACGTAAGAAAGCAAAATTGTCAATTTTGGAGTGCATATCAGCCAGAAGCATTGCAAGACCTACCAATGCAGCCAGAAAAAGCAGTTGGGTGCGGTTCATGGGCTATTGGCATCATTGGACCGTACTTCATAAAAGATGATGTGAATCGTAACGTAACTGTGAATTGGGGAGTGCGACCGTGAGCTGATATCAAATTTTTTTTTGAAAGATCTTAACTTGCATGATATGTGGTTTCAACAAGAAGGTGCCACATACCACACAGCATGCGCAACACGGGACTGATTGAGAGACGTGTTCGGTGAACATTTTATTTCACGTTCGGGACCGGATAATTGGCCGCCTAGATCGTGCGATTGTACGCTTTTAGACTATTTTTTGTGGGGCTATGTTAGGGCTCATGTCCAAACAGACAAGCACGCTTCAATTGACGCTTTGGAAGACAACATTGAAGCATTTATTCATGAGATATCGGCCGAAATGGTGGAAAGAATGTGGAAAGAGTATGCCAAAATTGGACTAAGCGGATAGACCATTTGAGGAGCAGTTAAGATCAACATTTGCATGAAATAATGTTCAAACAGTTATATGTTTGTTTATATAAAGACCGTACTATCGATTCGGATAAAGGTTTCATAAATTTTTCTGAATTTTATGTTTTTTTTTAAACTTTCCTATAGCTTTTAAAATAGCAATAGCGAGCGATAAATCTTATTGAAAATAAAATTGCTGGGAAGTCAATCAACTCGCTTGATTATCGACGAAATTTTGCGTCCCTATCACCATTTTATCGCTATTTCAACAAAAAATGCTCTATCGAGTTAACCAGCTACATTCCTCTCCTTAAAGAATTCACGCGCAATACCCGCCTCGCTAGGAATGTTCACCCTTTCCCCCTTGAGCCCATTTTCGGACGTACAGTTAAGTTTAGTGACTCGTTCTTCAGCCGGACCACACGAATATGAAATGCTCTTCTCAGCCCAATTTACCCACTCCCCCCCCACACCATTACAATCCGCTGGCATTTAAACCCAATGTGCATCGGTACCTCCTTTCCTTCTTTTCCTCTATACCTTCGGCCCGTTTTACTTAATTCCAGTCATTTAGGGGTGTAAGCAATCCGTTTAGTGCGCGCCAACAATAATAAAAAAGACCTCAATCAGGGTGGCAAATATATTTCGACAATTGGTTCAAAAGCATGCAAACGTGTATGGATCTTAATGGGGAATATTTTGGTTTTGTTCGGATTTGGGCTTCCTATGTGCGGGGCTACCTATAAAAAAATTTCAGGGAAATCGGGGGTGAGTACTATTCGGAACTTTATCCAGTTTTTTTTAAGGTTTTGCGTGTTTTTCAACGTAAAAAATTGTTCACAGATCCACATCTTTCGGGATGTCAGCTCCATTGGCTGCCGTGCGTGAAGAGTGAGTGCGGGTTCTTAAGCGCCAAAACTTCTGGACATACCAGGTATACCGGCATTTTTGAAAATAAAACATTGATTATTAATGGGAAACTTAAAACATTTTATTCAAGGCATTGGCCATTGTTTTCTACACATTTTGACCACCTTTCTGGCACCTATACTGGTGAATACCACGCCAATTAAATTGTTCGTCTTTTATAGGAAACCAATCAGACAACCAATTTTCGACCTCCTCGTAGGAATCAAAGTGCTGCTCAGCCAAAGCGTGTGCCATCGATGAAAACAAATGGTAGTCGGAAGGGGCCAAGTCTGGTGAATACGGCGGGTGGGGAAGCTGCTCCCAGCCAACTGTTTTGATTGTATCCTGAAATGGTTTTGCTTTGTGTGAAGGTGCATTGTCATGGAGCAAAATCACCTTGCCGTGTCTTCTGGCCCATTCTGGTCGTTTCGCGATCAATGCATGTTTCAAATTGATCATTTTTTGTCGGTAGCGATCAGTATTAACGGTTTCGTTAATACCGAATTAATACAGGTTGTAGGAGCTCGTGGTACAGCTCACCTTTCTGGACCCACCAAACAAACAGCATTGTCTCCTTGCCGAATCGAACAGGTTGTGCAGTCGATGTTGATGGTTGTCCCAGATTAACACATGATTTTTTTCATTTAGGTTTCTTAAAATAAATCAATTTTTTATCTCCAGTAACAATCTGATGCAAAACCGATTTTTTTTCGTGTCTTTGAAGCAAAATTTCACAAGTGTTTTTTCGGTTTTCCATCTGTCTTTCGTTCAATTCATGTGGCACCCATTTTCCGCCCTTTTAGACTTTTCCCATAGCTTTTAAAGGGTCAGAAACTGTTTGTTGTGCAACATTTAACATTGCTGCCATTTGCTTTTGACTCAAAGTGTCATCTCCATCCAATATCGTTTGCAATTCGGCGTCTTCAAACTTTTTTGGTGGTCTTCCACGTTCTTCATTTCTCACATCAAAATCATTATTCGTGGACCGTTGACACCATCTCTTGCATGTTGCTTCTGATAGAGCATGATCACCACATGCCTCGACAAGCATTCGATGTGATTCTGCAGCTCTTTTCTTCAAATGAAAACAAGAAATTAATACTTTCCGCAAATCATCTTTTTCTGGTGTAAAATTCGACACTTTTAACACGATGAAAATATATGTTGTTGTTTATTCAATGACTTGATGTATACTAAATATTATTCAAAGATGTCGTAGGAAACATACAACAAAAAAAATAAGGGCTCGTTCAGAACAAATGTTCCCTATCGAGACATTTGTATCTTGACGCTCACTTTATGCCTCTCGCTCGCATACTCAAAAGGTATTCATTTGCTGTGAAAACAAAATTTTTTTCAAATTGTTTTGGATCGGCACGCATCATGCACAATGGGAGCAGTTGATGAAGTTGTGAACTTTGCGCGTCACCCGACTTATTTGGGCTTGATTCAGCTACGCAATACTTCCTGATAAATTTCCAATTAATCCCTTTAATACTCCTCTGCGATAATTTTTTAATTTTCTCCCAAAGAAGTACAGAAGTGTATTCCCCTTACAGCTTTGTCGGACATAACTTGAACAAAAGTTCCCATGTGCTCACTGGCATAGTAAATTTTAGTAGCTGCTTCTCTTCCGCTCGAGAAACAAGGTCAATTAAAGCACGAAACACCCAAAAAGGAAGTTAGGTTGCATACACTTTCATAAATTTCCCCTCTCCCCAACATCCGGCGCATTTCAAAATGTTTACGCTCTTAATATACACAAACACGCCCTGCCTCGGTCTTGAGAAAAAAAAAATATAAACAGAAACAGAGGCGTGTATGAACCGATGCAAAATGAGTTAGCAACTTATACATGAATAAAAATAAAACCGAAAAACCAGCAAAAACAACGTGCATGTGTTCGTTTACAATCGATTGATAAACAACCGGGGAAACCCTAGAGTAAACCACACATTTTTTTCTGTGTACGCTTACGATTGTTGTTTTGGTCAGCATTTGTGCAACTGCTGAATCTTTTGACCTTCATAATTTTTGTGTTTGTTTTCGTTGGAGGTCTAAAGTTCACAGCCAACCTGCCAAGTATCCTTCTCTGATGCGTGTTTTGTTGAACGCATCCATATTCAGGAAACGTGCAAACATTCTCTGCATTCGTTCGCAGATCAATGGACCATATGTGTCAAGAGCGAATTTCATATGCGCATTGGTGCGTGTGAATGCTTGCAGATCTTGTGCCCAGCGAAAAGACAGTCAACCAATGAAATTACGAATCTCGTAGTGGTATTTGAGTGTCCATTCGTTACTTCTATCTCCTAAAGTATGCGGTGATATGTATTTCTGTTTGCTTCATATTTTGAGAAAGAAACTATTTTTATTGAATATTTCATTGCCGTTGTTTCCGTTGAGTTGCCTTTTTTATAGATGGGAAATGGAACGTGCAGAACGTGCAGAAATGTGGAAATTGTCCTCACTTCGGCGAAAGTGGGTCTCCTTGCAGAGCATCACTTTTATCAGAACATATGATTACTAATATTGTTGGTAAAGGAATAGTACCTTCTTCTCATTTCCGGTTTATTTCAAGCTCCGCTCATGTGCAATTCCCTCAAAGTTTAGTCTAGGGGTGGGTTTATGTTTTCTATTGTGTACGAGTGTAAGAAAATATTTCTTGACCGGACCGGAAAATAGTTCTTGACTAAAAATGAGAGACGATTCTTGAAGCTGCACTTTTGCATCTGCCTGTAGGTATTTACTGAAGAATTTTTGTCGTCAGTAGGCAAGTGCCCCACGGGTTCCTGGAAAGTGTGGCCCGGGTTTCTTCCAATTTTTCACAGAATCTGCAGATGAGATTAAATTTCTCAGATTCTTGCTTAGTCTGCAGCGTTTGTGGGCTCTTGGAAGATGAAGTTTATTTTTGCTCTCTTCAATGGATGCTTCAAACCCTCTTCGGTTATACGAGTACTGACCTCTGAGTGCCTTTTTATGTGCTATACATTGAGCATTGTTCCAGTTTGCTGTCTGGTTGATTCTTCTGAATTTTGCTTTGAAAATGTGATCTTCGACTGTACAAAATGTACCAATGTAGGATTCTGACTTCCCTCTATTTCTCAGAAGTGGCAAAACTATCTCCATGTGACCAGATATCCTGTAAAGTTTTACTCTATTCACTCTGCTTGAATTCTTCAGTTTCTGCTGGCATTCAAAGGCCATTATACAATCATCTGATGTTATCGTGTACATTCGTGTTCCAACGATGCTGCTGCTCTTGCTCAGAGGTTTGAAGTATTTTATTCTGACTCAAGTTGCTTACGGTTGCCAGTTCCTGAAATAATTAAGAAAATAATTAGGTTTTAAGAAAATCATAGAAACTCCATCAGCTGTGTCATCCTCGTGCCGCCTGGTCTGTCCTGTCACCGTCGAATGTCACGTCTTCCTTCTTCCCATCCTTATAATGGACGTCATCTGGGCCATGCTGCTGTTAATCACAGCCAGCATCTAATTTTGGCTGCATTCAGACTCCGTAGAGAGCATCTCTTGGAACTGACGATATAGGGGATCTTCCGTCCGTTGGGTCTGTCCTTGTCTTTAGACTGAGAGCCGCCAGCTTCGTCTGTTACTCTTTTCACTCTCTCCCGAGTCTGTATATTTCGGTACTATGTCATGTCGTTGTCTGGGGAGGACTAGTTCTGGCAACTCATCTTCCCACAAGTGTGGAATAGGCTGTGATACCTCCTGTCGCTTTTGTCTCTTTTTATCAAAGGGAGGGTGAGTGTCTTCCCTTCGGTTCGCATCCGTGGAAATATCTTCCGGTGGCAGCAGTTGACACTTGGCCTATCCAACTGCTCCGTTCTTTGACTACCCACAAACCTCCGGCTAAATCGCGATATCTTCGGGCCGAAGCCTAACGATTGGACAGCAGCCTTCAAATTATGCTCAGCCAGAGGAACTTTGTGGTCGCCGTGGCGTAGTGGGTAGAGTGCGACGCTCTCACGCCGAAGGGTCTAGGTTCGACTCCCAGTTCAACACCAATTTTTCTAATATTTCACGGCACCACCTCTTTCGAGCTGCTGACAACACTCAAAGAGTAATAACTGTCTAAGAAAGCTTCTCAAATTTCTCCGTTCGGAGTCGAGAGAACAGTAGCGCTCACAACACGAGTAGTTGATGAGCAAGCTAGGCCCTGGTCCCCCTTTGGACTGTAGCGCCAACAATTATTATTATTATTATTAGAGAAACTTTGACGGCTTTGAACACTAAAGAAAAAAATTAAATGGGGGTTGAAAGATTAATCCTAGTCGGACGGACTGGCTATTCTGAGTCCAGGGCGATGAGCTTCCGACGAGAAAACAAGCTCTTCTCCTTGAAGGCAGTATTGTTCTTAAGCCTTATAGATGTCTCAAAGTTATCGTGGAGAACCACGATGCCGTTGAGTTTTTAGCCACAGGGGCAGTTTTGATGTGCGAGTGAGATGGAGAAGAACCACCCCGTCCGACGAGCTTAACCCAGTAACCACAAGCGTGCCGCCGTCCTCCTCTTCCTCATCGAAGCTGCCTCAGTTGCCTAAACACCCAACTGCAACAAGTTCCATCACCTGTTATTGAGCCGTCATTGTTCCATGCTATCGTACTGTTACCCATGCTGTGAATTAGGGATTAATGAATTGTCTAACAGAAGAATTTGATACGGTTTCTCAAGTGGACCATATTGCAACAAATATGGACTCTTTCAGATATGCACTGTATACATTTCTGTAGACGTTACAATAACAAACTGTATACGATCTACCTTTAAACTGATGTCTTGACGAAAATTAAGTTTGATTGACTGATTGATTGATTGAGGAACCGTCCCGTAAAGTAATTTGTTGCTCGTTTTATGGTAGTGGATGGCGTGAAAAACAACGACTACACTATAGAAATAGCTAAAACTAGGCAGGACAAAGCCCTGGGGGTGCTGCTGTTGGGCGCCTGCATTCGACTAGTATGTGTGCAGAAATATATTCTTTAAGGCCAGGATCAGATCACACCTGTCATCGGAGCGATGTGGAAGGTGATGATGATTCGAAGACCCTTACTAGGTACGCGACACCGTAAAGCACGTATAGTTGTTAAACAGCAATTAATCAACACATAGTAGGAGTTTTCTTCCTTTTTTTTTTAGAATTTGATAAGACTGTCAGCTAAGTTTATCAAACTATGAACTTCTGCCTTAAAAGTTATTTCTGCTATGATTAGTGGCCGTCGTGGCGTAGTAAGCAGAGTGCGACACTCACGCGCCGAAGTTTCAGGTTCGATTCCCGGCTGAGCACCTCGAATTTTTCACACACTACCTGTTTCGAGCTGCTGATAAGACTCAAAGAGAATTAATTGTCTAGGAAAAAGTTTCACAAACGTCGGAAAAAAACTGAAGGCCTTTTCTACTCGTGAGAGAACAGTAGCGCGCTCAAAAAGAGTAATTAATGAGCAGGCTAGGCCTTGGTGCCCCTGTGGACAGTGAAGCTATAGAATTACTAGTTTTATTATTATTCTGCTATGATTTCTTTGTTCAACACCAAAGGCAACTGTATTGATTCCTCACATCTTATGTCTTTGAAAGTCTAAAATTGTAAAATGAACAAATATTTCAATGTATACAATTTCTGAGTCCTCATATATTGTTTTTCATAACAGAGTTTCGAAACTTGCCGTCATGCATTTTCAGAAACATGCGAGTTTCTTTCCAGTTGAAAAGCTACCAAAGTCATTCTGTTCCATCATGTCGGAAAATTAATCCGTAGAAGAAGATTATAATAATAATAATTGTTGGCGCTTTTGTCCAAAGGGGGACCAGGGCCTAGCTTGCTCCTCAACCACTCGTGTTGTGCGCGCTATTGCTCTCTCACGAGTAGAAGGGACCTATAGTTTTTGCCGACTCCGAACGGTGAAATTTGAGAAGCTTTCTTAGGCAGTTATTACTCTTTGAGTGTTGTCAGCAGCTCGAAAGAGGTGGTGCCGTGAAAAATTCAAAAAATTGGTGTTGAGCTGGGAGCCGAACTTAGACCCTTCGGCGTGTGAGCGTCGCACTCTACTACGATACGGCAACCACAGAAGAAGATTAACGAGCCGAAAAAATATGATGGACAAGTTTAAGATAATTCTCATGAAGCTAAAAGTAAATTCGAAGAAAGATTCCATCCCCCCGACTTAGACGAGATAAATATAGCTGAGGTCGAACCAAGCTGCAGTAGCTGACAAACTGCCTGCAGAACTATATAAAGCACCTGCAGAGAAGTTGATTAAGTGCATGCACCATCTCATCTGTAAGATATGATCGGAGGAAAGCATACCCGATGAGTGGAATCTCAGCGTCGTTTGCCCGGTTCACAAGAAAGTGGATCCCTTTGACTGCGCCAACTACGGAGGGATTAGTCTCCTGAACATCGCATACAAGATCCTCTCTGCCGTATTGTGTGAGCGCCCTGTCAGTGTGGTTTCAGGCCAGGGAAGTCCACTATAGACCAGATTGTCACATTAAGGCAGACCCAAGAAATGCAAATCGAGACTCACCACCTATTTGTCGATTTCAAGGCTGCATATGACAGTGTGCATAGAGACGATCTATACAGTGCCATGTCTAGTTTTGGCATCCCTACCAAACTCGTCAGATTGTGTAGGATGACGATGGAGAACTCTCGCTGCTCCGTCAAGGTCGGTACCGAACTCACCGAGACCTTCAATGTCAAAAAAGGTTTTAGACAAGGCGACGCACTGTCATGTGACTTCTTTAACATCATCCTCGAGAAGATGGTGTGAAACTCACAAGTCAACACCAGAGGCACGATTTTCGAGAAGTCAGTTCAATTGCTAGCTTACGCTGATGACATTGACGTGATTGGACTAACACAGCAAGCTGTCAATGAGAGGTTTGCTGGAATTGAACCGGAAGCTGCTAAAATGGGTCTGGCGGTAAATGAAGGCAAAACAAAATACATGCTGTCATCAAGAAAGGACACACAACATCGACGTCTCGGAGGAAGCATCACACTAAGCAGCAGAAACTTCGAGGTAGTCAGGGACAACAACATCAGTAACTAAATCAAACGCAGAATCACTCATGCCAATCGCTATGTCTTTGGGCGCAAGAGGCAATTGAGTAATAAAATCCTCTCTCGAAGGACTAAGCTCGGCTTATATAACAGCTTAAGCATCCCAGTCCTACTTTATGACGCGGAAACTTGGACGTAAGCAAAAGCGGATGAGGAAGACCCTCGTCTTTTTTGGAGAGAAAAGTTTTGCGTGCGATTTTTGGTCCTGTTTGCGTTGATTGCATCTGGAGGTGAAGATTTAACGACGAACTCTATGGACTGTACAGCAACATGTGCCTAATCAAGCATCTGCTGATAATAATAATTGTTGGCGCTACAGTCCGAAGGGGGACAAGGGCCTAGCTTGCTCATCAACTACTCGTGTTGTGCGCGCTACTGTTCTCTCAGTTTTTTGCCGACTCCGAACGAAGAGATTTGTGAAGCTTTCTTAAACAGTTATTACTCTTTGAGTGTTGTCAGCAGCTCAAAAGAGGTGGTGCCGTGAAAAATTCGAAAAATTGGTGTTGAGCTGGGAGTCGAACCTAGACCCTTCGGCGTGTGAGCGTCGTACTCTACCCACTACGCCACGGCGATCACTCTGCTGATACAACCCTTAAAATGGCTCGGCCATGTAGAGCGTATGGACACCATTGCTTCGAACTCTTTGAGTCTTTGAGACTGAGCCATTGGCACATCGTAACAGAGGATGGCGTAGGCTGTGGTGGCGCTCACAAATGGAGAAGAACCTCAACCAACTTGGAGTACGCAATTGGAGAGAGCTGGCAAAAGATGGTGCTGGCTGTAGAGGTATGTTTGCTGAGGCCCAGTTCGAGCCCGGACTGCTGTGCCACAAGAAGAAGAAGAAGAAGAAAAAGAAGAAGAAGAGAGTACGAGGTCCAGTAAATATAGGCATTTAAACTAGTAGAAAATTGTTCCAGCAAATCGGCTTGAGGGCTTGAAATGTTCGAAGAGTGTGATTAAATCTATCGTCCGGGAATAGGGCCAGGTTTATTTTTCTGCGGTTGGGAACCCCGTATGCCGTATGGTTTTCCATTTCTTTCCTACTTACACATTCTTTCAAAGTTTATTTTGGAGAGAGTCAATTGTCCAAACATACTCCTTGAAGTGATTTGGAACAAAGTTCGAATGACTTTTGATAGCCAACAAGAGCTGCCATAATAAACTTTTTGCTTGAAAATTGTTTTTTATATTTTGCTCTCTTTCTTAAACATTGGACTTGACTCTTGCGTATGGATTCAACGAGTGTTTAACAATCTATTTTTGTCAGTGAATTGTAACTTTGGTCTTCACTGGAGTGCCTCCAACGAAAAGCTGATGCTTCAGGCAGACGGGAGGACGACATTCTGTTGTCGAAACATAAATTCCATTTGATTTAATTAACAGCCACATTGTAAGTAGTTTGAAAGAAACAAGAAGCTCTGCAACCGTCCATTTTTTACTGTTAAATGGACCCAATCTTCTACGGCCCTAGTTGCTGAGGAGTCCTATCGAGCTACTTACACAACTGTACATTAAATTATTTAAGAAAAAGTAAAGTAAAGGAAACGAATGCCATTGAAATGTGGTCAAGGTAACGCAATTACTTACAACTTCGTGAAAATGAAGTAGAACCGCAAATAGTTTTCAATTTGAACAACTTCATTTCATTGAGGTAAAAACAAACAAATTGAGCTGAAGAACTATACACAGCAAAACAATGCAAACAATGAAAATAATGCGCTAAGGTGCAATGAACAAGAAATGACTGCAACCTGAGTAAATTAAATTTCACCACCATGATAAAGCCGAATTGTTTTACTCATTCCAGTTCTTTGGTGTGGTTTTTGTTTAAATTGTATTTCTTAAGTGTTAATTTTATAGAAGTAAATTTGGCTAATGGTGGGGGACTACTTGAGAGATTCTTTTTAAATGCTCATAGTCTTAGTTCAGGGAATACTTTTTGGTTAAAGTCGACATAGAGTTTTGAAAATTGTGTGGATGGTTCTTTTCTATTTTGCCCTTTCGAAGAATTATATTTATATTTACATATATTGATTGCACACAGAAGCATATTCTCTTTTTTAGGTAGAACAGAAAGAAGACATACAAAAAGAAAGAAAGATGTTGATGTTTGATGTTACAAGAAAATTCAGTTCTTAGGCCGGAAGTGGGGGGAAATGGCCTCCATTTTACGGTCAAACGAGTACACGATATTTCATTGGAAAGGAATCTGCTAAAGGATTTTATATAAAATTCACATTTCAAAGTGTTTTGGGGCTAAGTTTAGAATTTATAACAATATGTCCAATATGTCCAGGACATAAAACACACAAATTAGAAACGTTTCAGAACAAGTATAAGTCAGAAACTTCAGCAGGTTGTTACTGATTTAGACCATTTAACCTGCAATTAGGATTTAGACTCTCTTGTTTCGAACTTCACAAAGAAAATTGTTGTTTCAACAAGTGAATGTGTTCCTAATATAACTAAAAAGAATTATTGCATTCAACTTCCTTTATATGTTTAAAACCTTATAAGAATTATAAATATGCGTAGAAGGAACTGCCAACGATACAGGAATATCGTATTCAGAAACGAAGTAAGTTACCTCAATAGGATCATCAAGGAGATTATTGTTCAACTTCGTAATGACACCTGGAATAACAAGCTTAAACTTCTTCTTCTTCTTCTTGTGGCGCTACAGTCCGGGGTGGACCTGGGCCTCAACCAACATGCCTCTCCAGCCAGCACGATCTTTCGCCAGCTGTCTCCAGTTGCGCACTCCAAGTTGGTTGAGGTCCTTCTCCACTTGTGTGCGCCACTTCAGTCTAAGCCGTCCTCTGTTGCGTTGTCCCAATGGCTCGGATTCAAAGACTTTTCGGGCCGGAGCAGTGGTGTCCATACGCTCTACATGGCCTAGCCATCTTAAGCGTTGTATTCGTAGACGCTTAACCAGGCGCATGTCGCTGTACAGCCTATAGAGTTCGTCATTAAATCTTCTCCTCCAGATGCCATCAACGCAAACAGGACCAAAAATCGCACGCAAAACTTTTCTCTCGAAAAGAGTAAGGGCTTCCTCATCCGCCTTTGCTAACGTCTAAGATTCTGCGCCATATAGTAGGACGGGGATGATCAAGCTGTTATATAAAGCTAGTTTAGTCCTTCGAGAGAGGGTTTTATTACTCAATTGCCTCTTGAGCCCAAAGAAACAGCGGTTGGCAAGAGTGATTCTGCGTTTGATTTCGGTACTGATGTTGTTGTCCCTATTTGCCGCGGAGCCGAGGTAGACGAAGTCCTTAACTACCTCGAAGTTTCTGCTGCCTAGTGTGACGCTCCGTCCGAGACGTCGATGTTGTGTGCCTTCCTTGATGACAGCATGTACTTCGTTTTGCCCTCATTTACCGCAAGACCCATTTTAGCCGCCTCCGCTTCAATGCCAGCAAACGCCTCATTGACGGCTCGCTGTGTTCGTCCAATCACGTGAATGTCATCAGCGTAAGCTAACAGTTGAACTGGCTTCTGGAAGATCGTGCCTCTGGTGTTGACTTGTGAGTTACGCACGATCTTCTCGAGGGTGATGTTGAGGAAGTCACATGACAGTGCGTCGCCTTGTCTAAAACCTTTTTTGACATTGAAGGTCTCGGTGAGTTCGGTACCGACCTTGACGGAGCAGCGAGAGTTCTCCATCGTCATCCTACACAATCTGACGAGTTTGGTAGGGATGCCAAAACTAGACATGGCACTGTATAGATCGTCTCTATGCACACTGTCATATGCAGCCTTGAAATCGACGAATAGGTGGTGAGTGTCAATTTGCATTTCTTGGGTCTTTTCCAGGATCTGCCGTAATGTGAAGATCTGGTCTATTGTGGACTTCCCTGGTCTGAAACCACACTGATAGGGACCTATCAGGTCATGGACAAATGGTTTCAGACGCTCACACAATACGGCAGAGAGGATCTTGTATGCGATGTTCAGGAGACTAATCCCTCTGTAGTTGGCGCAGTCAAAGGGGTCTCCTTTCTTGCGAACCGGGCAAACGACGCTGAGATTCCACTCATCGGGCATGCTTTCCTCCGACCATATCTTACAGATGAGCTGGTGCATGCGCCCAGCCAGGTCATCTCCAGCTGCTTTAAATAGTTCTGTGGACAGTCCGTCCGCTCCAGCAGCTTTGTTCGACTTTAGCTTGGATATTGCTATCCTCACCTCGTCTAAGTCGGGGGGACGGAATGCTTGTCTATCATCGTCCAAATTGAGTGGAACATTCTGCCTAACAGCGGGATTTGGGTCGTCATCGAAGTTTAGGAGTCTGCAGAAATGATCCTTCCAGATTCTCAGCACAGACTGCGACTCTACTACTAGTTGTCCATTTTGGTCCCGGCAGGCCTTGGTCCGAACCTTGTATCCTCCGGATAGCTGTTTTACCTTTCGGTAAAACTTTCGGACTTCATTCCTGCCAAAGCACCTTTCCATTTCCTCGACCGCGAGCTTCTCATGCTCCTTCTTCTTTCTTCTGAGAAGCCGGTGCTCTTCCCTTCTTCTCTGTTCGTAGAGTTCACGAACAGCTCGCGTTGTTCGATGCAGCGTCGCCTTGTAGGCGTCTTGTTTAGCTGTGTGCGCTTGCCTGCACTCGTCGTCAAACCATGGGTTCCTTCTGGGTGGTGACATGAAACCCAGCACATCAGTGGCAGCATCTTTGATGGCTTCTTGACAACGTTTCCATTCTTCTTCTATGCTTAGTGCAGGAAGCGTCGAACTCTGGGCGAGTTTCAGGGAGACTTGGTCGGCAAAGTTCCCAGCAATCAGCTGCGATTGTAGCTTTCGACGTCAAACCGTTTTGGCCTTTCTCGACTCCGTTGCTCTCTCGATATCCGGGTTCTTACCTTGGCTACAACAAGGTGATGATCCGAGTCAATGTTTGCACCTCGGAAGGTTCGGACATCGAGAATACTGGAGGAGTGTCTGACGTCGATCGCAACGTGATCAATCTGGTTGACGGTTGATTGATCAGGAGATCGCCAGGTTCCTTAGTGAATGTTCAGGTGTGGGAACCGCGTGCTAGCCACAGAGAGGTTCCGCCCCGAGGCGAAGTCCAACAGCCTGAGTCCGTTTCCGGATGTGTTGTCGTGCAGGCTGTGTTTACCGATGACTCCAGCAAAGATGTCCTCCTTTCCCAGCTGAGCGTTGAAATCTCCTAGAACGATCTTGGTGTCATAGCTGGGGCATCGATCGTATGTTCTTTCTAGGAGATCATAGAAGTCATCCTTGATGTTGTCATCCTTCTCCTCTGTCGGGGCGTGAGCGCATATTAGGCTGATGTTCCCGAATTTAGCCTTGATGCGGATTGTCATGAGGCGCTCGCTGACTGGGTCGTAGCTCAAGACTTTTTGCCTAAGTCTGCCTCGAACAACAAATCCGCATCCGAATAAGCGCTGCCTTCTCTCTCTATAGCAATTGCTGTAGTAGATATCGCAGTTCTTCATCGCTTTTATGCCAGGCCCATCCCATCGCACTTCCTGGATGGCGGTTATGTCAGCTTTGTAGCTGTCAAGGGCCTCCGCAAGTTGTTCGGCTGCACGTGGCCTATTAAGGGACCTCACATTCCACGTGCAAAACCGAAAATCGTTGTCCTTTAAACGTTTGCTGGGGTCGTCAACAGTTGATCCGTCCTTATCCGAGGCATGTTGTTGTCTCTGAACTTCCATTTTTTACGTGGTGAGGAAGTTACCCTCACGCACAACCCACGGACTGGTAGGCCAGGCCCATTATTTAAATCCTCGGGCAGAGGGGGTCGCTGCATACATTAGTTCACCATACAACGGGTGTTGTGATGGCTATCCAGGGGGCGCCACTTGGAGGCTGTATGTCAACTTGACCTGTGCACTAACGAGGATTGCCTTGGCAGCTCGCCATGTTGAGCGCAATCAACGACGTTACCTCGCGTGCATAGGCCCATGCCCTCCCAACAAGCTTAAACACTTAGACAGAAATACAAAGCCGTTCTGGACTTTAGTAAACTTAGTCAGAAATAAGAACAGTCATATACCGTATCTTCGAAACTCGGTAAATTCGTATTTTTCAGATGTTGAAGAGGCACTTGGCCAAACATTTGAACGTAACCATAACATATCCCGTCTTTTCTTTCTTTTCAATTCATTTTTATTCACTAATTCATATGAAACTTATATACTGGACAAAAATGACTTGGACGAACATTGTTATTAGTACTACCTTACTGGCCCTAGGCGGGCACTCTAAGCTAAACTTAATCTTTAACTATGTCTTTCGACTTAACCTAACAATTCATATGTAAATTTAACTTAAATTTAACTGTAGAAGTAACGATTAAGAAAATTGCAAAAAACTTAATATCAGAACATTTGTAACATATCCCGTCATCTGGGTGATATACATACAGATGCTCTGGTAAATAGTGCCGTTCAGATGTTCAGAGCAATAGGCTGAGACACTCCTGTGTACGAATTTGTTAATGAAGTTGATATTAAATTCTTAATCAACAATCTTGTAACGAGGAAATCTTGTGGGCTAGACTTAATAAGGAATGCTCATCTAAAAGATCTACCGAAAATTGGGATTAATATGGTGGCATATGTTGTGAATGCCTGTTTAAAAATGCAATACTTTCCAGGCCAATGGAAGTTATCTAAAGTAATACCAATTCTTAAAGCTGGTAAACCTGCAGAAAATCCTGATAGTTACCGACCAATTAGCTTACTTAGCAGCCTGAGCAAAGTATTTGAACGGATCTAAAAAGAAAAAATAATGAAGGTTTTTGAAGATAGAAACATCTTTCCCAGAGTACAGTTCGGGTTTAGGCGTTATCACAACACTTCTCATCAAGTTAAGAGAATCTTCAATCATATAAAAAGTAATCATGCAGAAGGTAAATCGAGTAAATCGTAAATGGAATCGGCATGATTTTACTTGACATAGAGAAGGCATTTGACACTGTTTGGCACAATGGGCTACTTTTCAAAGTGAACAATTTCAACTTCCCACCTTATTTGTGTAAAATAGTTAAAAATTTTCTGTCTGATCGTTGTTTCCAAGTCTATGTTCATAGTGGTGTATCAGATTTGATAACTTATAATGCAGGTGTACCCCAAACGTCTGTCTTAGCGCAAATTCTATATACTTTGTATACATCAGATTTTCCTGAACTACCTGAATGTGAAACTGCTATCTTTGCTGACGGCACAGCTATATTTTCATCACATGTGTTCGCTCTTAACTTTGAGAGCAATCTCAAATATGCGATGGAAATTTTCGTTAGTTACTGTAATAATTGGAAGATAAAGTACAATGAAGATAAATTACAAGCCATGTTTTTCACACGAAAAAGGAAACCTTGTCTTCTCCCTACTACTAGCTTGCGGGTAAACGGAATCAGCGTAGAGTGGAAGAACTCCGTAAGGTATCTTGGTATATACTTGACAGCAAATTGACTTTTCATGAGTACATCAAACAAACGTTTAAGAAAGTAAGCATTGCAAAAAAAATGCTTTACCCTTTAATCAACAGAAAATCTGTATTGTCCTTCACCAACAAAGTAACTATTCTTAAATGCATATTCCAAGCAATTATGCTTTACGGTTGCCCAGTATGGGGAGAAGCCGCACTGTGCCACATCAAGCAATTACAAATAGCTCAGAACAAAGTTCTAAAAATGATGTTAGACCTATATCGGGATTATTCCACCATTGCACAAAAGAGCGATTGTTGAGCTGGTTTATAAGAGTATATTAAAACTGACGGATAAGTTTTATAATTCATGTCCTTTTGCTGACTATCCACTAGTCAATGAGTTAACTGATTGTATTCCTCAATATGTTTAACGTCTTTCTTATTTCTTAAACATTAATATATTAATTTATTTATTTATTCATATACTTGTTTATTTACTTATGTATTTATATATTTATTTATGTGTTTGTTTATATATCTGCTTATTTATTTAATAATTTATTTATTTTTTCGTGTATTTATTTATTTATTTATTAATTAATTAATTAATTAATTTATTTATTTATTTATTTGTTTGTTTGTTTATTTATTTATTTATTTATTTATTTATTTATTTTTTATTTATTTATTTATTTATTTTTTATTTATTTATTTATTTATTTATTTATTTATTTATATATTAATTTATTTAATCATTTATTTATTTATTTTTATTTTTTATTTTTTATTTTCATTGAAGGTTTTTGTCGTATTTGCCTTCAGTGTGTTTGCTTCAAACACTTCCTATCAAATTTATATAGAATTAATATAAGTTAAACCTATTTTCCAGAAGTAAGGTATATGATATATCAAATCTCTGAAATAGATGCTGTGCGATAGCTAATATCAATGTAATCATTTTATTACGAAATACAAACTATTTAAGAGCTGTCTATTTTTTCAGTAAGTTTTCGCTTACAATGTGGCCACCATGCAGTAGTGGGTAGAGTGCGACGCTCACACGCCGAAGGCCTTGGTTCGATTCCTGACTGTCTAAGAAAAAGCTTCTCAAAACTTCACCCTTCATAGCCGGCAAAAAACTGTAGGTCCCCTCTACTCGTGAGAGAAAAGTAGTGCGCATAACACGAGTAGTTGATGAGCAACCTAGGCCAGGGTCCCCTAAATAATGATTATTTTTTTTTCGCTTACAATAATTGCACGTTTACAGCTACCACATGTATAAAAATACTCCTTATCCAAATTCACATTTTGTACTTTGAGGGTTCCAGGATTTAGTTCAAATATGTCCGTTCAGTGGCACAAATGTACGACTTTCTATCCATGTTCCATCGATGTTAAAATGGTCGAATTCGTGATATGCAAGGTATGACGTGATTGGAAAAACCTCTGCCTAACTTGTGCTGTGAAATGGAATATTTAAAAAATCAAACACTCTTGGATTTAAGTAACACCATGATGCATGAAACTTAAACAAGGATAATAAGGAAGACCAGTTCGTATTAGATTCAACACATCAAAAGCGAAAAGAATTCTTGTATATGTGAATTCGTTGTTCGTTCAGCCTTTTAATGGACAAATTACAGCCATCGCTGATGATACAGCCATTTATTAGCAAAAATTATCTAAGTTTACTATCCGAGGCAAAGTCAAGGCAGAGTCAATATACAAATGTCTCGATAGGGCAGATTTGTTGTGAACAAGGCCTTATTTTTTTTTTTTTTTTTTTTTGTTTGCTATGACATCTTTGAAAAATATGTAGTATATATCAATTCATTGAAGAGACAACATCACATTTTTTCATCATGTTAAAAATGTCGAATTTTGTACCAGAAAGTGATGATTTGCGGAAAGCATTAATTTTTTGTTTTCATTTGAAGAAAAGTGCTGCAGAGTCACATCGAATGCTTGTCGAGGCATATGGTGATCATGCTCTATCAGAAGCAACATGCAAGAGATGGTGTCAACGGTCCACGAATAATGATTTTGATGTGAGAAATGAAGAACGTGGAAGACCACCAAAAAGTTTGAAGACGCCGAATTTCAAACGATATTGGATGGAGATGACACTTTGTGTCAAAAGCAAATGGCAGCAATGTTAAATGTTGCACAAAAAACAATTTCTGATCGTTTAAAAGCTATGGGAAAGATCCAAAAGTGTGGAAAATGGGTGCCACATGAATTGAATGAAAGACAGATGGAAAATCGAAGAAACACTTGTGAAATTTTGCTTCAAAGACACGAAAGAAAATCGGTTTTGCATAGGATTGTTACTGGCAATGAAAAATGGATTTATTTTAAGAATCATAAACGGAAAAAATCCTGGGTTAATCTTTGATAACCATCAACATCGACTGCAAAACCAGATCGATTCGGCAAGAAGACAATGCTGTGTGTTTGGTGAGACCAGAAAGATGTGCTGTACCACGAATTCCTAAGACCTGGTGAAACCGTTAATACTGATCGCTACCGACAACAAATGACCAATTTGAACCATGCATTGATCGAGAAATGGGCCAGAAGACTCGGCAAGGTAATTTTGCTCCATGACAATGGACCTTAACAGAAAGCAAAACCGGTGCAGGGTAAAATCAAAGCACTTGGCTGGGAGCAGCTACCCTACCCGCCATATTCACCAGACTTGGTTCCTTCCGACTACCATTTGTTTTCAACGATGGGACACGCATTGGCTGAGCAGCACTTTGATTTCTACGAGGAGATCGAAAATTGGGTGTCTGCTTGGTTTGCTTTAAAAGACGAACAATTTTATTGGCGTGGTATTCACAAATTGCCAGAAAAGTGGTCAAAATGTGTAGAAAATAATGGCCAATACTTTGAATAAAATGTTTTTACCTTATGATTCAAGAAACATAATTTACTTACCAGCAATAGAACCAATTTTGTGTTATTAAACATCAAGGTTTTAATACGTAAAGATTTACCTACTCGTAAATATGTCAATCGAAATATGTAAGCATTTTTTTTGGATTTTCAGTTGTTTATCAGGGTTGTGTTGCGGTATTGTGTTGTAGACATGAATCATTCCTTCAAGACCAACATAAGGTATCAATTGCTCGTCTATCCCTTTACTTTATTGCAACTAATAACTGCTAAAAATTATTTCGTTTTTTTAAATACGTAAGCTCGACTTTCTTTACAAGAAATCAACACATAAAATATTTTCAATATACAAAAAAATGTGGCCAAAGTAAAGCGTGGACTCAGTGAGTGACCTGACCTTAAAGTCAACATGCCGCTTAAATGAGCATTTCACTTAACGGTCCCTGTCATCGTAAAAGTAGTGTTTTCTTTTCTTTTGTAAAGGGTGTCCCAACAAGAACTCAAGAATTAAATTTTAAATAAAACGCAGATGTTTAAAAAAAAATCCTTCCTTATTATATCGTAAAGTAGACAAGATGAGGTTATGTGTGGAATAACACATCGGCCAGAGGGCCGATGAAATTTTCATAAACCATTTTGCATAAATGCTGCCGTTTTCATTAATGCAGCTTCCAATTTCCTCTTTTAAGGCTTGAGTCGTCGTCGGCTTATTCGCATAAGCTATCGATTTCAAAAAACCCCAAAGAAAAAAGTCCAATGGTGTTAAATCGCACGATCTAAGCGGTCAATTCTGGTCTCCAAAACGCGAAATAACACGACCGAAAAATGACTAATGCAGCAATTGAATTGTTTCTCTGGCTGTATGAGATGGGGCGCCGTCTTGTCCAAACCACATCCTCTCCACATTAATTTTTTTAATTCTAGGCAAGAAAAAATTGGTTATCATTTCATGATACCGAACACCATTGACTGTTTGCGCTTGACTTAGGACATTTTCATAGAAAAAAATATCCAATGATTCCTCCAGCCCAAAATCCACACCACACGGTGGCTCTGTGAGGATGCATTTGCTTCTTCTGAATCACTCAAGGATTTTTCTCGCCCCAAAATGCGACAATTCTGCATATTGACGAAGCCATCAAGATGGATATGGGATTCGTCACTAAAGATGATTTTAACGGCAAAATCAGCATTTTCATGTTGTCTCTCTAATACCCAATTAACGAACTCCCTTCGCTATACATGGTCACCTGGCTTCAGTTCCTGAGTCAATTAAACTTTGTATGCCTGAAGATTCAAATCTTTCGTAAAAATTCGCTGCATAGTGGACTTGCAAACACCAATTTGCTGGGCTCGGTGTCGATTTGAGGTGGATGGAGTTGGAGCGACATCTTCACGTACAGCTGCTATATTTTCAGTCTTTCGACCTGGTGGAAGGCGCTTTGTTGTCTTAACAACAGTTACAGACTCAGTTTCAGCATTTATTGCCTTACAGTTTACTCCTTTGGAGCATTATTTTAACTCGAAACTGATCGTAATTTGCGAACTGTAGCCGAAAAACGTTTACCATGTTGGTAAAACAATTTCACAATAAGAATGCAATCTTCATTCGTGTAAATTAAACCTTCTTCTAACAAACAAAAATAATTGTTCAAATGTCCAACGATGAGAATTTAATTTTAAATCTTGCGTTCTTGTTGGGACACCCTTTATTTGTCAAGCAGTAAGCAATGACGGAGGGTTTCCGTAAGCAGACTTGATTCTGCTTTTGCAAGCTACCAAGTTAGGTCTCTCTAGAACTTTGTGGTGTCAACGTGTCACGTGCGTTTAAAATTTGTTTGACAATTACACGCATACAGACGCTATTCATCAAACTCTCAAACCCCGGGTTATTCGTGAACCATCGTGAGCCCTGGCATTGACTACAAGTGGATCAAAGTAAGATAATTTCTTAGAAATGGCGGTTTGAACACTTGAAAAACCACAAAATCCACAGTCCTAACACCGAAGTAGGAGACTAACTATCATCCTTAATTTTGGAAGAAGTCTTTATGAAACGAAAGCAGATGTCTACTTAAAGAACAACTGTCTGCACTGATTACCGACTGAACCTCCACGGCACAATGAAATGTGGGACTCAGCAGATTTGCGGTGATTTGCGAAGACTCCTATTGAAAAGCAGAATTCAACAGCGCCCCGACTACCGTTAAGAAGATTAAAATTCTCGCACAAATGCGGGCAGTATAGAGGCTAATGAGGTAGACTTAAGGTTTTTATGGTGCAGATATCACACGCTGTCATTCACTATTGAAGCAGCCATTCACCTTTCCTATCACAATAATCCTTTGTCCTTGAGCAGAAAAATCATTTATTTATTTTTTTTTTTGATTCTGCTGGCTTATGAACTTTATGAGCTGCTCATATAACTCATGCAATTATGCGTGTCGAAAAATCGATACAGATAACGACAGCAGTGCTTTTAAAGTGATCCCATGTCGCTTAAGTTCAGGTGCGCAAAAAGAATAAAACATGAACTCATGTGAATGGGTTCGTACAGCAAAGTACTTGATACCATTGCCGACCACTTTGATTTATTTCAAACTGTTGCCACAGATTCCATTAATCGTAATTGGCTTTTGTTTGATGTTGAAGTGGGACTTGAATGTGGAATTAAAGAATTTTTCGAAGTGGGCGGGGCAGAAAATGTTTATTTATTTTTTTTGAAAATAAAACACTAATTATTAAGGGGAAAGTAAAAATAATTAATTCAAAGTATTGGCCACTGTTTTCCACACATTTTGACCACCTTCCTCGCCATTTGTGAATACCACGCCAATAAAATTGTTCGTCTTTTAAAGCAAACCAATTAGACACCCAATTTTCGACCTCCTCGTAGGAATCAAAGTGCTGCTCAGCCAATGCGTGTCCCATCGATGAAAACAAATGGTAGTCGGAAGGAGCCAAGTCTGGTGAATACGGCGGGTGGGGTAGCTGCTGCCAGCCAAGTGTTTTGATTGTATCCTGAACCGGTTTTGCTTTGTGTGCAGGTGCATTGACATGGAGCAAAATTACCTTGCCGTGTCTTCTGGCCCATTCTGGTCGTTTCTCGATCAATGCATGGTTCAAATTGATCATTTGTTGTCGGTAGCGATCAGTATTAACGGTTGCACCAGGTTTTAGGAGCTCGTGGTACAGCAGACCTTTCTGGTCGCACCAAACACACAGCATTGTCTTCTTGCCGAATCGATCTGGTTTTGCAGTCGATTTTGATGGTCGTCCCAGATTAACCCATTATTTTTTTTCCCTTAAGTTTCTTAAAATAAATCCATTTTTCATTGCCAGTAACAATCCTATGCAAAACCGATTTTTTTTCGTGACTTTGAAGCAAAAGTTCACAAGTGTCTTTTCGGTTTTCCGTCTGTCTTTCATTCAATTCATGTGGCACCCATTTTCCGCCCTTTTATATCTTTCCCATAGATTTTAAACCGAAAGAAATTGTTTGCTGTGCAACATTTAACATTGCTGCCATTTGCTTTTGACTCAAAGTGTCATCTCCATCCAATATCGTTTGCAATTCGGCGTCTTCAAACTGTTTTGGTCGTCTTCCACGTTCTTCATTTCTCACATCAGAATAAATATTTCTGAACCGTTGAAACCATCTCTTGCATGTTGCTTCTGATAGAGCATGATCACCACATGCCTCGACAAGCATTCGATGTGATTCTGCAGCACTTTTCTTCAGATAACAACAAAAAATTAATGCTTTCCGCAAATCATTACTTTCTGGTACAAAAATCGACATTTTAACACGATGAAGAAATATGATGTTGTCTGTTCAATGACTTGATGTATACTAAATATTTTTCACAGATATCATAGTAAACAAACAGAAAAAAAATAAGGGCTCGTTCACAACAAATGTTCCCATCGAGAAATTTGTATCTTGACGCTCACTTCACACCTGGTAAATTTACTATTGACGAGAGTTAATAGTTTGACTGCACCAAAGGGATGTTGTGCTCCTTAAGTTGCCATAGTTAGGAACATTTTACTGAAACGGTTGTGCTTTTCTTTTTCTTTCTTCGTGTGTTAACAATTGTTGGAAAACCTAGGTCTCAACCTGAATGTTTTGCCAGGTACTTTTAACTTCTCAAACTAAGCTGATTGGGGTAACACGCAGGTGACCTTTTTGGCGTTGTTTCAAAGGTTTTGCGCTGGAGCAGTTTTATCTACTGTATATTCTGCTATAGTCTTCATGAATGTTGCATAGGTAGATGATTGACTTCGAGCTTAACTCCGTGTATTATACAGAGTTCGTCGTCGTATCTCCTCCTTCGTATGTCTTCAACGCAATTAGGCGAAAACTCGACCAAGGCCAACCTCAATAATTCATCTAATTTCCAAATGCCGTGTCTCGGCTTCATAAAGCACAACGGGGATGGCGAGGATGAATGTTGTCAAAACCCGATTGGTCCCTCGACGGACGGCCCTTTTACTTAATTCCCAGTTGTGCAGAAAGTCTGACTACTTCAAAATTTTGCTACGTTCGGTCAGATCGCGTAGATGGGATTTTTTATATGAGGTTTAGGAGGTTGTCCCCTTGGTAATTTGCGCTACAAAAACCTTTTTTCATAAGTGGGTGGAATAAATAAATCTGAATAAAGTCACCTGTAATGCTTTCTGTTGAAGTATGCATTGTACACATTCAGACATATAATGTTTTCTGAACGCACACCTTCCAACTAAGGAAATTTTTTTCATCTCAGTAGTCTTTCACAGGGTATGCACGCGAGGTAACGTCGTTGATTGCGCTCAACATGGCGAGCTGCCAAGGCAATCCTCGTTAGTGCACAGGTCAAGTTGACATACAGCCTCCAAGTGGCGCCCCCTGGATAGCCATCACAACACCCGTTGTATGGTGAACTAATGTATGCAGCGACCCCCTCTGCCCGAGGATTTAAATAATGGGCCTGGCCTACCAGTCTGTGGGTTGTGCGTGAGGGTAACTTCCTTACCACGTAAAAAAGAAAAATAGTTCAGAAAAACCGATATGCCTCGGATAAGGACGGATTAACTGTTGACGACCCCAGCAAACGTTTAAAGGACAACGATTTTCGGTTTTGCACGTGGAATGTGAGGTCCCTTAATAGGCCACATGCAGCCGAACAACTTGCGGAGGCCCTTGACAGCTACAAAGCTGACATAACCGCCATCCAGGAAGTGCGGTGGGATGGGCCTGGCATAAAAGCGATGAAGAACTGCGATATCTACTACAGCAATTGCTATAGAGAGAGAAGGCAGCGCTTATTCGGATGCGGATTTGTTGTTCGAGGCAGACTTAGGCAAAAAGTCTTGAGCTACGACCCAGTCAGCGAGCGCCTCATGACAATCCGCATCAAGGCTAAATTCGGGAACATCAGCCTAATATGCGCTCACGCCCCGACAGAGGAGAAGGATGACAACATCAAGGATGACTTCTATGATCTCCTAGAAAGAACATACGATCGATGCCCCAGCTATGACACCAAGATCGTTCTAGGAGATTTCAACGCTCAGCTGGGAAAGGAGGACATCTTTGCTGGAGTCATCGGTAAACACAGCCTGCACGACAACACATCCGGAAACGGACTCAGGCTGTTGGACTTCGCCTCGGGGCGAAACCTCTCTGTGGCTAGCACGCGGTTCCCACACCTGAACATTCACAAAGGAACCTGGCGATCTCCTGATCAATCAACCGTCAACCAGATTGATCACGTTGCGATCGACGTCAGACACTCCTCCAGTATTCTCGATGTCCGAACCTTCCGAGGTGCAAACATTGACTCGGATCATCACCTTGTTGTAGCCAAGGTAAGAACCCGGATATCGAGAGAGCAACGGAGTCGAGAAAGGCCAAAACGGTTCGACGTCGAAAAGCTACAATCGCAGCTGATTGCTGGGAACTTTGCCGACCGAGTCTCCCGGAAACTCGCCCAGAGTTCGACGCTTCCTGCACTAAGCATAGAAGAAGAATGGAAACGTTGTCAAGAAGCCATCAAAGAAGCTGCCACTGATGTGCTGGGTTTCACGTCACCACCCAGAAGGAACCCATGGTTTGACGACGAGTGCAGGCAAGCGCACGCAGCTAAACAAGACGCCTATAAGGCGACGCTGCATCGAACAACGCGAGCTGTTCGTGAACTCTACGAACAGAGAAGAAGGGAAGAGCACCGGCTTCTCAGAAGGAAAAAGAAGGAGCATGAGAAGCGCGCGGTCTAGGAAATGGGAAGGTCTTATGACAGGAATGAAGTCCGAAAGTTTTGCCGAAAGTTAAAACAGTTATCCGGAGGGTACAAGGTTCGGACCAAGGCCTGCCGGGACCAAAATGGACAACTAGTAGTAGAGTCGCAGTCTGTGCTGAGAATCTGGAAGGATCATTTCTGCAGACTCCTAAACGGCGATGACGACCCAAATCCCGCTGTTAGGCAGAATGTTCCACTCAATTTGGACGATGATAGACAAGCATTCCGTCCCCCCGACTTAGACGAGATGAAGATAGCAATATCCAAGCTAAAGTCGAACAAAGCTGCTGGAGCGGACGGACTGTCCGCAGAACTATTTAAAGCAGCTGGAGATGACCTGGTTGGGCGCATGCACCAGCTCATCTGTAAGATATGGTCGGAGGAAAGCATGCCCGATGAGTGGAATCTCAGCGTCGTTTGCCCGGTCCACAAAAAAGGAGACCCCTTTGACTGCGCCAACTACAGAGGGATTAGTCTCCTGAACATCGCATACAAGATCCTCTCTGCCGTATTGTGTGAGCGTCTGAAACCATTTGTCCATGACCTGATAGGTCCCTATCAGTGTGGTTTCAGACCAGGGAAGTCCACAATAGACCAGATCTTCACATTACGGCAGATCCTGGAAAAGACCCAAGAAATGCAAATTGACACCCACCACCTATTTCAAGGCTGCATATGACAGTGTGCATAGAGACGAGCTATACAGTGCTATGTCTAGTTTTGGCATTCCTACCAAACTCGTCAGATTGTGTAGGATGACGATGGAGAACTCTCGCTGCTCCGTCAAGGTCGGTACCGAACTCACCGAGACCTTCAATGTCAAAAAAGGTTTTAGACAAGGCGACGCACTGTCATGTGACTTCTTTAACATCATCCTCGAGAAGATCGTGCGTAACTCACAAGTCAACACCAGAGGCACGATCTTCCAGAAGTCAGTTCAATTGTTAGCTTACGCTGATGACATTGACGTGATTGGACGAACACAGCGAGCCGTCAATGAGGCGTTTGCTGGCATTGAAGCGGAAGCGGCCAAAATGGGTCTGGCGGTAAATGAGGGCAAAACGAAGTACATGCTGTCATCAAAGAAGGACACACAACATCGACGTCTCGGACGGAGCGTCACACTAGGCAGCAGAAACTTCGAGGTAGTTAAGGACTTCGTCTACCTCGGCTCCGCGGTAAACAGGGACAACAACATCAGTACCGAAATCAAACGCAGAATCACTCTTGCCAACCGCTGTTTCTTTGGGCTCAAGAGGCAATTGAGTAATAAAGCCCTCTCTCGAAGGACTTAGCTGGCTTTATATAACAGCTTGATCATCCCCGTCCTACTATATGGTGCAGAATCTTGGACGTTAGCAAAGGTGGATGAGGAAGCCCTTAGTCTTTTTGAGAGAAAAGTTTTGCGTGCGATTTTTGGTCCTGTTTGCGTTGATGGCATCTGGAGGAGAAGATTTAATGACGAACTCTATAGGCTGTACAGCGACATGCGCCTGGTTAAGCGTCTACGGATACAACGCTTAAGATGGCTAGGCCATGTAGAGCGTATGGACACCACTGCTCCGGCCCGAAAAGTCTTTGAATCCGAGCCATTGGGACAACGCAACAGAGGACGGCCTAGACTGAAGTGGCGCACACAAGTAGAGAAGGACCTCAACCAACTTGGAGTGCGCAACTGGAGACAGCTGGCGAAAGATCGTGCTGGCTGGAGAGGCATGTTGGTTGAGGCCCAGGTCCACCCCGGACTGTAGCGCCACAAGAAGAAGAAGAAGAAGTCTTTCACACATTGTTTTTCGTTTTTTATTCAGAAACGTTCGCTTGTTCTTCAATTGTCTGGCAGGAAGCATTTGAAAAGTTGAAATAAATAATCTTATAATAATCTAATTCTTTTATTTTAATTGCAACGTAGGATAGCATTTTCATCAGTTTCTTCCTTGCCGATGAACTCTTTCTTCTGTTTAATTATCAACAGAGTGCTAGTTGAGTGAAAAATGATTCTTCTAATTTTTAAGCATCAATTGTTCCGCCTGTCTTCGTCCAAGGTCTATTTCCAGCAGATATCTAATGCTCCTTCTGGCAATACGTTTAGACGGAGAGTCGTGTGTTGCTCTGGATAAGTACTAACACAAACTAACACAAGTTTTCTTACTACGTTCACAAAAAAAAGTTGGATTCTGGAAGCCTGTCTGCGTCCTCATTGTATTTGGCAAAATCGCATTTTGTCTATCTTGCTTCAACCGACTGGCGCATGAAGCGTAAATATTTTTCACAGATGTCATAGCAAACAAACAAAATAAAAATAAGGGCTCGTTCACAGCAAATGTTCCCTATCGAGACATTTGTATCTTGACGCTCTCTTCACACCGGTATATCTTTTAAGACCATTGCGGACAACAGTGTCTGATATCGACTTTGCAACTGGCGGCTGTGTCACAAAAATTGACAGTGATGTTGGAAGAGTCTTTTGCTGTAGCAATATGGTATGTTTGTTCTTTAACACAAGCTTTCTGTTGTAATTTATGTTACCGACGTGTTCAACCATGTGTTGTCGTATTTGCTTTCTTCGTTGATTGGACTTAAGTCGGGACTACACCAGGGCCTCAACTAACATACCTCTCCAGCCAGCACGACCTCTCAACAGCTGCTTCCAATTGTGCACTTTAAGTTGCTCTAGGTTATTTTCCACCTCTGCTGCGTTTTCCCAGTGGCTCAGATGGATTTGATTTTTCGAGTCCGAGCGGTGGTTCATACGAGCGTTGCCTTTTATATTTCGGGATTAGAGAACAAAAACAAATATTAATCATCGAAAATAGTTTTATTGTTTTTCAAAATATTCCCCATTTAGATCTATACACCTTTGCATGCGTTTGAACCAATTACCGAAGCACTTTTGCCACTCTGATTGAGGTATCTAAAACACATGCACTCTGAACGGATCAACCGCTTCTTTAGGTGTCGAAAAATGTTGACCCCTCATTTTATTTTTTACGTACGGGAGTAAAAAGAAGTCATTCGGTGCCAAGTCAGGACTATACGGTGGATGACTCATCAAATCGATGATTTGAGTGCTCAAAAATGCAGTTGTTTGAGCCGATGTGTGAGAGCTCGCATTGTCGTGGTGAAGAATGATCCGTTTTCGGCGGTTGGTTTTCATGTTTTTTGGATGACAACTGGCAAACAAATAGTTGTGTACCACTCAGAATTGAATGTTCTGTCTAGTTCCAGTGTGACGGTTGCGACATGTTCAGTTTTTTCTAAGAAACAGGCGATCATTTGCTTGGAAGTGCTTCGTGCGCGAGCAACTTTTGTTGGATTTCGCTCAATTTGAAACACCCATACAGCCGACTGCTATTTACTTTCGGGCTCATACGTGTAAATTCATGATTCATCACCTGTCGCGATGTCATAGACGTGTATCGAAGTACCGCGATCGTATTTTTGGAGCATTTCTTTCGACCAATCAACACGAGCCTTTTTTCGAGCGATTGACAAATTGCGTGGGATTCAACGCGAACAAATTTTTTTGACGGTTCACGCAATATTTAATATATGCTGGTCCCACTAATGCCTAAGTTTGTCTCAATCTCAATCATCTCATCTCAATCATCTCGAGATATGAGATCTATTGTTGTCTCAATCTCACGATAGATCACATGACGATCTTGCAATGTCAGTTGGCGCACAGCATCAATGGTTTCCGGAACAACAACAGATTTTGGACGACCTTCACGAAATTCTTCTTGGAGTGAACTACGACCTCAGTTGAATCCACCATACCATCGTTTAATACTGGTCCTTGATGGAGCTTCATCGCCAAAATCACCAATTAAGTTCATCAATGCACTGTTGTTGAGTTAATCTACGTCGAAAGTTGTAAAAAATAATCGCACGAAAATTTTCAGGATTTAGTTTCATTTTTGGGGCGAGATGAATCTTTTAAATTATTGTAAACAACACAAATAGCGCTCGTATGTCAAAACGTTCTGAGTACGTATAACCTCAAAAATGCCAAACTTTACGATAGAGCTGGCAGTTGCCAGATTGCAACACTAGGGTTGCCCAATCTCGAAATATAAAAGGCAACCTTCGGACGCTCTTCATGACCTAGTTATGTGCTGTCGTCAAGTTATAAAATAGAGAACCTGGTTGTAAACGAAAATAATTAAGTTTATGTAAGAAAATAGTAATAAGGACTTGATAACTTTTTTTTAAAGAAAATACGAGATATTTGGGATCGGCTTAAAGTACAATTTAAATATTTATAGATGAAAATTGTCTCCATGGCTATGGCCACTGCATGCACTCTTGCAGCGATCGATTTGTCAGAACCAATTTTCAACGGCTCGGTCATTTCGTTACTCTGCCATTTTCTGGTCTATGTCGTCCTGATCTCTTCTACCGCCGTCGGCTTATTGGCATTAACCAATGTAAAATTGCACGGAATCAGTGACCGATGAAGCGGCTCATTTCTTTAGATAACACGCTCGCCCTCGCTTACTCTTCAATAAGTAGATTGTAACGTGTGCTGCCTGGCTTGTGGCACCATTCTAGTGCATTTCTTCTAATTCGAACCAAAAACAAACGGTACTTCTGACATAAAACGTTCACCATTAACAGAATACACGTTAAAATGAATGTAACAGATCACTCAATAAGTCCCGGGATATAGAGGGGGTGCAATAACAAAAATTATTAATTTAGTGTTAATTGATTCTTTTTATTAGTGTCACCCTCTGTTATATTCACATTTTCAAACTTCACTTATTGTTGCCTATCTCCTAGGGCGAGAATTAAGAATGGAAAGTTGCAGTCTTCGATTTCGAAGTTCGGTAAGGGATGTTTAAAAATGCTTAAAATTGAAGTGGGACTTGAATGTGCTTTACCAAGATGAAAATGTTGAATTTACTGAAAAAGTGACAGTTACAGTTTGATGATTAGTGAGAGTGTGCTTTCGCAAATAAAATTCAAAGTAGTCAAGTAGGGAAGCTCTTTATTATTTTCACTGCATTCAACAATCAACGAGATACTCGGGCGTATACGTACTATTTTTCGTCGGTGAAACCTCCAATTTTAATTCAGCCAGCGTGGGATCAATTGTTAGCTAACGCTGACGACATCGACGCTTTTGAACGAACACAGCGAGCAGTCAATGAAGTGTTTGGTGTTTGTTTGTAGCGGCAGCAGCTAAAATGGGTCTGGCGGTTAATGAGAGCAAAACGAAGTACATATTGTCGCCGAGGAAGGACACACAATATCGACGTCTTAGACAGAGTGTCACAGAACAGAGCGGCAGCAGAAACTTCGAAGCAGTCAAGGAGTTCATCTACCTTGGCTCTGCGATAAACAGGGACAACAACACCAGTACCGAAAGCAAACGCAGAAACACTCTTGCCAATCATTGTTTCTTAAAGAAGATTTAACGACGAACCCTATGGGCTACACAACGATATGCGCCTCGTCAGGCGCCTTCGGACACAACACTTAAGATAGCTAGGGTATGTAAAACCACTGCTAGGGCCCAAAAAATTTTCGAAACTGAGCCATTAAAACAACGCTGCAGAGGACGACCTAGGATAAGGTGGCACACACAAGTGGAGAAGGACCTCAACCAACTTGGAGTGCACAACTGTAGGTAGCTGGAGAACGATCGTGCTGGCTGGAAAGGCATGTTGGTTGAGGCCCAGATCCACCCCGATCTGTAGCGCGACAAGAAGTAGAAGCAGAAGAAGAAGAAGAAGAAGAAGAAGGAGAAGAAGAAGAAACAGAAGAAGAAACAGAAGAAGAAGAAGAAGGAGAAGAAGAAGAACATTAAACACAACACACTTGCATTAGTTTTAAAGACAATTTTGTGTAGTTGCATTGAACTGTAATGTGTCTACTTCTATTTAGAGAATCCCAAAGTTAATTTATTGTTCTTCAGTAAAAACTGCTACTTTTTTACTCATCACCACGACCAATGAATTTGCCATATTTTACAGTACAGTGGACAGTTTTTCATTCTCGATAAACAATTTTAGCATAGGTTTGAACAACTATTTCGAACTTCTATGAAATCCAACTCGACGTTATCGTAAGTAGGTACTTCACTTACATTCCACTTGTTTATTGCTTTTTTCTTCACTTTTTTCTATAATTCATGTTTTTGTGTTGTACAAAGTGTTAGTCATTGCCCTTTCAAGTGCAAATTTCCTGGAAATTCTGCAGTAAACAATCTCTTCGTACATACGTACGAATTCGAGTGGATTCAATTCGAGTGGAAGGGGATTCCGGCAAGATTTCTGTCAGACAGTTCATTTTAGTCTGAACTGTGTTTCCTCCATTTTTAATTTTGCGATCAAAAAGAAAGCATACGGTTTCTGTAATAATGAATTTTTTGACTGAGCCGTTAATAAGTAGTTTATCGGTGTTTGCTTATTCAAGTAATGCTTTTTCCAAATTAACTACAGGATGTTTTATAAATCGTATGCCTTATAGGTTCTTAACATTCAGTGAAACACTGAAAAGGTCACCCGTTTTTGTTCTTGAAGACAATGACTTGAAAAAATCTGCCAGATAGGAACACATGTTAATGGAAGAGTGCTTGTGCACATACTAAACATAACTTTAGTATCGTAGTGATCAAGAACTCATTTTTGGGTGCACACACAGACCTATCTGCCAAAGATACGAGTATTTTTTTTTTTTTTTTTATAATTGATGCGTGCAAAAGGGGTTGCGAGTACCCTTAAGTGACCGGATCAAGTCACAGCACGAGCCGAAGGTATAGAGGAAAAGAGGGAGAGGAGGTACCGATGCACATTGGTTTTAAATGCCTGTGGATTGTAATGAGGAGGAAAAATCGAGCTGGGAAGAGCATTCCAGATTCGTGTAGTGCGGCTAAAGAACGAGTCTCTGAATTCGACTGTACGTCCGAAAGAGGGCTTGAGGGTGAATTGATGGGCATTCCTAGCAAGGCGTGTATTGCGGGTGAATTCTTGAAAGGAAGGAATGCAACTGGCTAAGTCGTCTGATCATTTCTTGTTGAAATAGCGGTAAAAAAGTGACAACGACGCGACATTACGTCGGTGTTCTAACGAGTCAATCGACTTCGCAATATTACTGTCACCTATAAGTTTTATCGCTCGCTTTTGAATTCTATCCAGCAGGTGCAGGGAGGTCTTGGAAGCACCTGGCCAGATAGGAGCGTTATACTCAAGTTTTGGGCGTATGTATGCCTTGTACATTGTAGCCAGATCAGAGGGGGTGAAGTACTTCGTGCATCGTTTAAGGAAACCTAGACATTTCGCAGCATTTTTGGCGACCTCAAATATGTGATCATTCCAACTAATTGTTGGGTTGATACACATACCGAGGATGGAAAGTCTTTAGGTTTCAACAACGCAAATGCCGTTCATGGATAACGGCTGATTATTTTGTGATCGCTTTAACGACAGTAGACAGCACTGGGTTTTGGAAGCATTAAATTCCACTCTATTCTTATTTCCCCAATCGATTATGCTGTCAAGGTCGGAATTTAATATGCTTAACATACGCTGCCGTCCCGAGTCTAAGGCCGAAGTGGAGGGACGTGAGCCAAGGAACGAATATGAAAAGCTGAGGGTACTGTCAACAGCGAAGGAATGAATAGGATTAGAAGTAGCAGACAAGAGATCATTTATAAAAATGAGAAAGAGTGTCGGAGACAAAACAGAGCCCTATGGAACACCAGCATTAATATAGTGGATATCAGACTTGAATCCATCCAAAACGACTTGTATTGAACGATTCGAAAGGTAATTTCTAATCCATTGAAGAAGAGACTCATCGATCCCAAAAGCACGCATTTTCGACAAGAGAGCCTGGTGCCAGACCCTGTCAAATGCCTTAGAAATAGCAAGCGCAACAATCTTGCTTTCTCCTGCATTGTGCAAAGATTGGTTCCACTTTTCAGTGAGATATGCCATCAGATCACCAGTGGAACGGTTGCTTCGAAAGCCGTACTGCCGGTCATTAAGAAGCTTCCGGGACTCAAGATATTTCATAAGCTGACGGTTTATCAGCGTTTCCATGACCTTGGAGAGAAGGGACGTTAGTGCTATGGGTCGGTAGGAGGTGGGTGACTAACATTCGCTCTTTTAAGGGACGGGCTGAACAAATGCAGTTTTCCACTTACTCGGAAAGAGCCCTGAAGAGTAGGATAGATGGAAAAGCTTACGCAGTGGTTTTGCCAGCGTAGAAGAACACCTCTTCAGAAGAACAGAGGGTATACCATCCGGGCCAGCGGATTTGTGTATGTTTAGATCTTTAAGTACTCTTGCTACTGTACGAGTGTGAAAATGGATTTTCCCCATGGAGAAATTTACGCTCTCAAGTACAGGTGGGGACAAAGTGTTATCTGGTAGCGTTGAGCTAGCTGCAAAGTGTGCAGCAAGCAGATTAGCTTTGTCCAAAAAGCTGACAGCTGGAATGTCATTGCAAATGAGCGTTGGGATCGAAGACGAGGCTGAATTCCTTATGTTTTTTACGAAAGACCAAAAGCTTCTGCTACCCTTGGGGCATTGTAGAACTTTTTGCCTCAACTTTTGGTCAAAGGAGAATTTAACACGTCTTATTAATGCATTACAGTCATTTCGGATCCGTTTGAACTTTTTCCGGGCTTCCTCAGAAAGGTTGGCTTTTTTAATCCCGGAAACTCAACTCTCTCACCCTGATAGCCTCTTTGCAGCTCAAGTCGAACCACGCGTTTGACTTAGGCTTGATGCTCTTCACTCTTTGAGGAATGAAGGAACTCATGCCCAGCGAAATAATGTTTGTGATCGCATCAGTAGCGGCATCCACGTCACTATCGAGGAAGCAAAGTGACCAGTTAAAATTCCTAAAGAAGTTGTTAAGTCCGCTCCAGTTGGCTTTCTCGTAGAGCCATACTGTTCTTTTCGGAATTTGTTCTCTAACTGTGTGGGGGGAGTACGAGAATTTGGCTGACACGACACAGTGGTCGGACGAGCCTAGAGGCGACAATATATCAATTGAATATTTTTCCGGATGAGAGGTGAGAAACAGATCGAAGGTGTTAGCGGTATGATCTGCAATGTCAGGTATTCGTGTTGGCTTATTCACAAGCTGGGTTAAATTATTTACCTCAGCGAAGATTTCAACATACCTTCCTTCGGGTGTTGTCTGGCCTGAATGTCGAAGCCAAGAAGAATTGTGTACATTGAAATCGCCCGCAATAGCGTTTTCAGTGCGAGGGTACAGGGATACAATTCTTGTGATGGAGTCAGACAGCGCATCAAGTATACGCTTTGTGGCTTGTTTACGTACATCTACTGTGGGATATAGAAATTAAAACAAATTTGTTTTCACTGCAGTACAAAAAAACTAGCTTAAAGGGCCCGTTTGTTAAAAGAACAATTTAACTTATTTTTCGTTTGACTTCCTTCGTTCATAAATTTCTAAAGTAATGATTGTTGAAAAAAAGGTGCATCACACTGGATTGTATTGAAGGATACTTTTGGTTTTTGTTACATGTACAGGGTTAAGAGTATTCTACGCACATTTTAAGAAACAAAATCTTTTGGTCATTCGTAGAAAACGTAAATAATTTCACACATTTTGCAACCAGTTCACCGCTTCCAGATTGTGCTTTGTACCCGCCTGAACATGAAAGCGTAAATATCTCCATGGGACAAATATATTATCGCTCTTGTACATTTGCAAGATTACTAACAAATCTTAACCAGCACAAATTCGCTGTCCCGGATGGCATTTTTGCTGTTCTTCTCAAGAGGTTTTCTTCAAACACTAAGTAAGCTCTTCCATCTGTCCTACTCTTCCCGAGTAACCGGAAAACTTCGTTTGTCCAGTACGTCCCTAAAAAGGCCGAACCATCGTCAACCATCTCCTATTAGCACTTACGTCCCTACTTTCTAATGTCATGCAAACGCTGACAAGTCTTAAGCATATGAAATATCCTGTGGCATATCTCACCGAAAAATGAAACCAAGTTTTGCAGAATGTAGGAGAAAGAAAGATCATTGCGCTTAATATTATTAATTGGAAAGTAAAAACATTTTATTCAAAGTATTGGCCATTGTTTTCTACACATTTTGGCCGCCTTTCTGGCAATTTGTGAATACCACGCCAATAAAATTGTTTGTCTTTTAAAACAAACCAATCAGACACTCAATGTTCGACCTCCTCGTAGGAATCAAAGTGCTGCTCAGCCAATGCGTGTCCCATCGATGAAAACAAATAGTAGTCCGAAGGAGCCAAGTCTGGTGAATACGGCGGGTGGGATAGCTGCTCCCAGCCAAGTGTTTCGATTGTATCCTGAACCGGTTTTGCTTTGTGTGCAGGTGCATTGTCATGGAGCAAAATCACTTTGCCGTGTCTTCTGGCCCATTCTGGTCGTTTCTCGATCAATGAATGGTTCAAATTGATCATTTGTTGTCGGTAGCGGTCAGTATTAACGGTTTCACCAGGTTTTAGGAGCTCCTTTCTGGTCCCACCAACACACGGCATTGTCTTTTTGCCAAATCGATCTGGTTTCAGTCGATGTTGATGGTCGTCCCAGATTAACCAATGATTTTTTCTGTTTAGGATTCTTAAAATAAATCCATTTTCATCGCCAGTAACAATCCGATGCAAAACCGATTTTCTTTCGTGTCTTTGAAGCAACATTTCACAAGTGTTTTTTCGGTTTTCCATCTGTCTTTCATTCAATTCATGTGGCACCTATTTTCCACACTTTTGGATCTTTCTTATAGCTTTTAAACGGTCAGAAAATGTTTGTTGTGCAACATTTAACATTGCTGCCATTTACTTTTGACTCAAAGTGTCATCTCCATCCAATATCGTTTTCAATTCGGCGTCTTCAAACTTTTTTGGTGGTCTTCCACGTTCTTCTTTTCTCACATCAAAATCATTATTTCTGAACCGTTGAAACCATCGCTTGCATGTTGCTTCTGATAGAGCGTGATCACCATATGCCTCGACAAGCATTCGAAGCGACTCTGCAGCACTTTTCTTCAAATGAAAACAAAAAATTAATGCTTTCCGCAAATCATCATTTTCTGATACAAAATTCGACATTTTTAACACGCTGGAAAAATATGATGTTGTCTGTTCAATGACTTGATGTATACTTAATATTTTTCACAGAGTATAGCAAATAAACAAAAAAACAATAAGGGCTTTTTCACAAGAAATGTTCCTTATCGAGACATTTGTATCTTGACGCTCACTTCACACCGGTATATCTGGTAAATTATTTTATATGATAATAAAGAAAAGTAAATTCCAAGAAGTATTTCTTTCAATTCCACATACATTTTTTATTTACTTTTCCTATAATATTTGTTGCTGTTTAATTGTAGCTTATTCTAACTTATTCTAAGTGTGAAGTGGCCGTAGGGGTCCATCAGTGTCAGATGACGAACGGGGACCTACGAGGGTCGTTCGATATATTTTCAGTATCGATATGAAGGAAAATGCGAATTCAATTTAAATTGTTTTTATTTTTCAATATAATCTCCTCTAACAAAAAAGCACTTGTTAGATCTTGAGATGAACTTTTTTAAACCCTCAAAAAATAATTTTCCTTTATCTCTGCAAAATACCAATTTAATGCCGACTTGGGTTCTTCATCATCCGAAAATCTTTTTCCACGAAGACATTTTTTTAAATCCGGAAACAGGAAATAATCACTAGGGGCAAGGCCTGGACTATGAGGTGGGTGTTGGATTTCTTTGAAACCACAATCTCGCGCAGCAGCCTTGGAAACTAGCGCCGTGCGAACAGGTCCGTTGTCATGAAGAAACAACACACCCACTGCGAGTTTACCCCGTTTTTTCTATTTAATTTCCTCCCGCAGATTATGCAAAGTGGAAGCGTAGGATGTGGCGTTGGTGATTTCACCTTTTTTTTTATTTAATGAGCAAGATTCCCTTTGAGTCCACAAAAAACTGTAGCCATGAGTTTCCCGGCAGTCGAAGTGACTTTGAACTTCTTCAATGAGTCTGTTCCTTTTTAATGCCACTGCATGGAATCTTATGTGCTTGCAGGGTCATAGTAGTGAACCCATGTTTCGTCCACAGTTACAATTCGATTCATAACACCGTCCCAGTTTTCATTACACATCTCCAAAAGTTCTCCACAGCATGCGATTCTCACATTTTTCTGAGGCGCTGTGAGCATTCGTGGCACCCACCTTGCGCTGACCTTTGAAAGGTTAAGATGGTCATTATGAATGTGTGAATGATGCAAGTTGAAAGCTTAGTGATCTCAGCCATCACTTGCCAAGGTGAAAATACCTTTATTCGATTATCCTCAAGAACAAGTTTTTCAACTTCTTTGATGCTTCTTTTCTTCCGTACAAGCAGTAGCAGGGGCGCCGTGGCGCCTAGGCGCCGGAGCGGTGGTCGTCTTCAATGCTCTCTCTTCCTCTCTTGAACTCACTTGACCACCTTTGCACAGTTGATAATGAAGGTGCGGAACCCTGGTAAACAGCCACCATCTCTTCATAAATATGTCCTTCTAAAGAAAACAGATCGATAGCTTATGCAAATAGGCAACACATCACAGTTGTTCTAAAATACATGTTACGTACATATATGTTCAATCAAAGTCTGGTTTCCAATCTTGTTTTGAAAGATTGGACTAAAATTATTTCTTGATTGAGTTGGACGGAAGAATATCAAAGTAACAAGTTTTGTTTGCGTTTAATAAACTTTTGAACATCTACATGCCTAAATGCATTACTTTATTCCGCACCAAAAGGTTCAATCTCAAAAACATTTTACCTAATTACCATTACGTTTGTAAAGCAAACGTGCTTCTTTGGTTTTAATATAAACAAAAAGTATACATTTTATTTGTGTATGTTCTCCTCATTAAGCAGAGATACCAAAGTAATAACAGAAACTCTTTCGGTCAGTAGGCACGTAAACAGAAGATTTAAATTGTAAAATATCAGGTTACCGACTTAAAATTTTCGCTTCTGATGTTTATTTGATAACTAGGTTCAATGACACGACCAAATCCATTTATGACACCTAATACATGGCCAACTGCAAATGTGACGTAGAGAATTTAATTACAACGCGATGCCCAATTTTCACCATCATCGTCTCAGTTGGCATTATGATTCTGTTTAACTAGAGATTAAACGCGAATTAATAATCACATTTAGATGAAATTTTACATGGATGCACTAATAATAGTATTACTAGATTAATAAGTCAATTTACCCCGATACCAAGAATATATCGAACGCTCCTCGTATCACCCTTTTTCGATTGCGTAAAAGGTTGGATTTGCTCAATCGCAGATCATTTGCTTTCAGTTGCTATATGGCTACAATAAAGCAGCCTCTTGTCCACTATCCTATCCTCTTTGCCAAGTGATAATAAAGTGGATATACCTCCGCATTTTGGATAAGTCCATTTCGGTCAAGATAAATGAAAGCGTCCGGTGGAATGAATCCACTTCGGCGCGCATTATTGGGATAGTAAGCTTCGAATACAAGTTCGTTGTGAGAAGTCATGGATCGTGCAACGTGTCTTCGAATTAACTTGATTATGAAATTATATTCGTTCGTTATACAAAACCTCATTGCGATAGAATTTCTTGTACCCAGATTCAGTGGCCGCCGTGGCGAAGTGGGTAGAGTGCGACGCTCACACGCCGAACGGTCTAGGTTCGATTCCCAGCTCAACACCAATTTTTCGAATATTTCACAGCACCACCTCTTTCGAGCTGCTGACAACACTCAAAGAGTAATAACTGTCTAAGAAAGCTTCCCCGATCGGAGTTGGCAAGAACCTGTAGGTCCCTTCTACTCATGAGAGAACAGTAGCGCGCACAACACGAGTAGTTGATGAGCAAGCTAGGCCCTGGTCCCCCTCTGGACTGTAGCGCCAACAATTATTATTGTTATTATTATTATTATTATTATTATTAGATTCGCGTGCTCTGTATTTCTTGAGACAAACGCGAAGACATTGTCTCTCGAACATCTTTATCTTTTCCATTTGGGAAGGACTCACGTTAAACCAAATTAGACAGCCATACACAACGGCTGGCCAAAGTTAGGCCACGAACTTAAGCGTAGTCCTCATAACGATCTATGTAAAAATGTTCAAATTATAAGACAAGTTTCTGAAGGCAAGACCTGTATTAAAGACCTGCGGTCGCAATAGATTCGAAGCTATCTTATTACAGCCATATTTTCTCCAACAACCAACTTGATCAGCGATATCCGCAAAATGCAGTTTTACAGAGCATCTTCCACTTACAAATTATGATACACCAACAATCAAGTTTTGCGTCGAATCTGTCCGTCGGGACCTTCATATGGACCCAACTTTCGTACAGGTTGGGTAGAATTCGAGAGGCGGCCCTGAACTTAATTTCTGGCATCTGACAAAACTATTCTTTTGTCGAAAATAGCGAAGCTCCTTATCTCCAAATTTACTTTTCCTCTTTTGGAAGGCACATTAGCCATTCAATTACGGTAGTGTCAACCTGTCCGCACACCATCGCTAGAGTTCACTACTTGTTGAACAGATTCTTGGAAATGGAAGAAGGTGGTTCGTTTAAATTAGCTTAAATCAGTGCAAATTCGCACAAACTTACAGCCAAGAAGTCCAAGCACGTTGCAAAAACAAAAGCTTGTAGAGCATATTATCATCTGAATTCAGGAATACCCATCGTCCACAAATCTCCCAGTTGCATTCCCTCACCTGCAAACTTCACCCACAGTACTTTCCACCCTAGGAATGTCCATAGCTCTAAACCACAGCCTATCATGGAGCGAACTGCTTAAACTCAAAGAATCCTTCATTAGCCACACCACCCTGAAGAAGAATGCTTTGCCAGGTTCTATTCCCGCCGGCTTCTCATTACAATGCGCATAAATTCAAAACCTCAGCTCATCGGTTCGTCCTTTTTGCGCTCTCTCCATTTGCATTGGTTTTTCCTCTAGTTTGCGAGGATGCCGGTTTTTCTCACATGATTGCGAACTTTTCCACATCCGCCTTTGAGGGAATGTTTGTCTTTCGTCGGCATTATCTCCCCCAGCGGCTCGCGATTAGTTCTCCTCAAAAGTAAACGTTTTAGCGCAGTAGGGCCATGAGAACATTAAATCCCCATTAAGAGTGCATTTGAGCTCATTTTGTCAATGCCACTCATGCAAGTGATTTGCATTGGAAAGCGAGCTACTGGGCGGAGAGCGTCACGTGCCCCATGTGCAGTTCGGCGTTTAGTCATAAATTACTTCATCAATGCTGCATTGTTTGGTGCACGTAATCGGATCTGGATCACTCGCAAGTTTTTCAACAAAGCCGCCAACTATTAACTGGCTTCCTGCCGCCGAGAGTCTGATCGAATCAATTAATTCGTTGTTGGGGTGTGCACAGCGCGTCATAAGCACATTCCGCACGTGGTGGGAAGAAGTTCCGTGCTTACATCGGTTGTTTTTTTATCAGACCCTCGCCGAGATTAGATACCGCGGAGCCAAAGCAAGCAAGTCCAGGCCCAAACGTGCCTTATCAACGCCCGGCTAGGGGCGCGCTGGTCAGTAGTGACAGTTCCGCGCAACCATGAACAAGTGCGTCTACGTGCTGTTCTCGCTTATTCTTGTGGCAGCAGTGGCAACATGTAACCAGACTGATAATCATTTTCTTTGAAACCCGTCGAACCTGATGATAGTTTGCTTTGTTGTTTATGTGATATTCGCAGGCAGTTCCTGGGAAATCATCGACCGTGATGGTTGGAAGGCACGCACCGCAAAAGGCAGAACCCTGATGTCGGAGCCCGTTGCTTACGTCATTGTACATCACTCCTACCAGCCGGGCGTGTGTCTAACAACAGACGCGTGCAAAGCATCCATGAGATCAATGCAAGATTACCACATGGATGGACACGGCTGGGACGATATCGGTTACAGCTTTGCAGTTGGCGGCGATGGGAATGTGTACGTTGGCCGTGGATTCGGTGTGGTCGGAGCTCATGCACCGAACTACAACAACAGAAGCGTTGGATTATTGCTCATTGGAAATTTTATGGGTAAGAGCGTGAACAAGCGTGGAGTTGGTTGCTGGGGCTGAATTGAATAAACCGTCGATTGCTTGCAGAGGAACTGCCACCGAAGCCAATGATGGAAGTTGCTCAGAAATTCATTGCATATGCGGTCGAGCAGGGCCATGTACTGGCAAATTACACTCTGTATGGACACAGGCAAGTTAGGAAAACGGAATGTCCTGGAAACGCACTCTACACAGAGCTGATGCAGTGGTCGCACTGGACGCCAAACTGAGAGCGACCCAATTTGATGTTTTGCATTTCTGGGCAGAGGATGCTACTGCATAACTTGCTGCATTTTTTGGCTGGGTTGCCTTTCCTGTGATATGTGTACGATATTTACTGAGTGTCACAAATGAAGAGAGAAAAATGTAATTCCACGTTATCTGCTTTAATAAATCGATTCGTTAAGTTCACTCGTAGATACTCGAGCGGGCGAAATTTTCGCACAAATAGCGAGTGACTATTCAAGGTGAGCTGTTCAGAGTTAATTTTCAATTGTTATTCCGGGTTGTCACCGCGGCTCTCACATCGCGTGGCTTTGTGGAGCGTACCTAAAATTCATCAACATCGATTTCCATTGATTACAACGCTGTACTAGCCGCTTAAGGAATTTGCGGCAAGTCCGCAAATAAATATAATATTTGAAGTGTTAATCTAACACGTCAAGGAGCTGAATGTTCAAAGTTAAGGGGCAGATAAGGTTACCACTGGTATCGAAAGAATTTGATTCCCTGACGTAATTCATACTTTCGGTGGTTCTTTAAAGAAGTGTTATAAATTTTTTCAAGCAATAAGCTTTTGACAGTTTACAGTGATATATCGATTTTGGGTTTGCATTGACGCGAATATTTTTGTGGTTCCGAATGTAAACACAAACAAACAGTGCTTTCAATTCACAGTGAATGTGTGTCGTTTCCATTGGGACACATCGCCTGCCCCAGGTCCCCACTCATTTGATTATGTAAGAATGTCGCCCTGTGGCCACTATGTTTGAAGAAAGTTGTCGCCGTTGACTGATGGCAAAACACATGTTAAAGGAAGGATTCTTAGAAGTTCGTTAAAGTTGCTGACAGTTACAAATTTGGATTGTGAAGAGAAAAAAACATAAATTTGTGGAATAGAATGAGCTCACGTGGTACACTATCTACCTCTTTCTACAGCTAAGGGACAGTATATCATTCTAAGCAGCTTTTGCCTCCTCGACGCATTTTAGCAACGGTTGTCTATCGATGCACTTTAACGAAATGAATATAAAAAATTATTTCGCCCAAGTTACCTTTGTAAACTATATCTCTCAGAGATCCTTCTTCTTCTTTTTCCTCTTCTTCTTCATCTTCTTCTTTTTCTTCTTCTTCTTCTTCTTCTTTTTCTTCTTCTTTTTCATCTTCTTCTTTTTCTTTTTCTTCTTCTTCTTCTTCTTCTTCTTCTTTTTCTTCTTTTTCTTCGTCTTCTTCTTCTTCTGCTTGTGAAGCTACAATCCGGTGTGGACCTGGGCCTCAACCAACATGCCTCTCCAGCCAGCACGATCTTTCGCCAGCTGTCTCCTGTTACGCCCACCAAATTGGTTGAGGTCCTTCTCCACTTGTGTGCGCCACCTTAGTCTAGGTCGTCCTCTGTTGCATTGTCCAAATTACTCGGATTCAAAGGCTTTTCGGGTCGGAGCATGGTGTCCATATGCTCTACATGGCCTAGCCATCTTAAGTGTTGGATCCGTAGTCGCTTGACCAGGCGCATGTCGCTGTACAGCCCATACATTTCTTCGTTAAATCTTCTCCTCCAGATGCCATCAACGCAAACAGGATCAAAAATCGATCGGAAAACTTTTCTCTCCAAAAAAGACTAAGGGATTCCTCATCCACCTTTGCTAACGTGCAAGTTTCCGCGCCATATAGTAGGACGGGGACGATCAAGCTGTTATATAAAGCGAGCTTAGTCCTTCAAGAGAGGGCTTTATTACTCAATTGCCTTTTGAGCCCAAAGAAGCAGCTATTGGCAAGAGTGATTCTGCGTTTGATTTCAGTACTTGCGTTGCTGTTCCTATTTACCGCGGAGACGAGGTACACGAAGCCCTTTACTACCTCAAAAATTCTGCTGCCTAGTGTGACGCTCTGTCCGAGACGTCGATGTTGTGTGTCCTTCATTGCTGACAGCATGTACTTAGTCTTGCCCTCATTTACCGCCAGACCCATTTGAGCCGCTTCCGTTTCAATGCCTGCAAACGCCTCATTGACGGCTCGCTGTGTTCGTCCAATCACGTCAATGTCATCTGCGTAAGCTAGCAATTGAAGTGACTTCTGGAAGATCGTGCCTCTGGTGTTGACTTATGAGTTACGCACAATCTTCTCGAGGATGATGTTAAAGAAGTCACATGACAATGCGTCGCTTTGTCTAAAACCTTTTTTGACATTGAAGGTCTCGGTGAGTTCGTTACCGACATTGACGGAGCAGCGAGAGTTCTCCATAGCCACCCTACACAATCTGAGTTTGGTAGGAATGCCAAGACTAGACATGGCACTGTATAGCTCGTCTCTATGCACACTGTCATATGCGGCCTTAAAGTCAACAAAGAGGTGGTGAATATCGATTTGTACTTTTTCGGTCTTTTTCAGGACCTGCCGTTAAGTGAAGATCTGGTCTAAAATTGACTTCTCAGGCCTAAAGCCACACTGATAGAGATCGTATTAGGTTGGGGACAAACGGTTTCAGAAGCTCACACAATGCGGCAGAGAGGATCTTGTACGCGATGCTGGGGAGACTAATCCCTCGGTAGTTGGCGCAGTCCAAGGGGTCTCCTTTTTTGTGAACCGGGCAGACGACGCTGAGACTTCACTCATCGGGCATGCTTTCCTCCGATCATATCTCACAAATGAGCTGGCGGATGCACCCAACCAACTCATCCCCAGCTGCTTTAAATAGTTCCCAGAAATCTTTAAAAAATTTAAATCCGCCATTCAATAGAGAATATAAAATAATTTCAGATTCTGTTATCAAGTTGGGAAATATGAGACATTAGCATACTTTCCAAGATAATTAATTTTCAGAAAAATTTTTCCTGTCTCATTAGCAGTAGAGAATAATATCATGTGATACGTGCCCTCATTGTGTTGCATGTCAGCGCATACGACAGACATGTGATGAAAAAGATATTCGATCTCCATCATTCCAAAAGCTAGAAAAAATAGCATAAGTTGCCCATTTTTGGCTTTGAAAGCTTACGCAGAATAAAATTATTTGTACTCATTTCTAAAAGCAGAAAAGAAGTTTTTAGACTACAATCGGACTCTCAGGCGAGATATTTTTTATAACAGGAGTTCAAAAGTAAATGTTTGCCGGAAGAAGTATTTGGAACGTGGATCAGGTGGAAATGTCCATTGAATAAAGTAGACAACCCAAACAATATTGACATTGAAATGAATGTGACAAGTCCATTATGGGACCTTTCCGAAGAAAAACTGTCATGTAACGTGTGACATATGCATGAGCGGCAGAAATTCATAGGATTGGTGGAAACATCCATTCCACGATTGTAATTGAAAGTGCTTTCCCAGGCCCGGATTCTTCTTATCAAATTTATGAGTGAGTAAAAGAAAAGAACAAACTTCCTAATATATAGAATTTCTTGAATTGGAACTCAAAAGGAAAAGAACCGCATACAATTCTTGTAAAATGATGGAGAAGAAGAGACAAAGTTGAATGAACCTACAATCGAAGAACTGACAATGAAAATGACACAAGACGCGGCGCACAGTGATGCTCTTATATGGGAGACTCGGATATAACTTTTGAATCCAGAGACCGATCTTGTTGAATCTGAAACATAGTTTCAGTGCCATAAGACCCTTCTAACGTCAAAAGTGGTCAATATGACATGAAGGACAGAGTAATTTTAAGTGAAGAAATGCATTTGCTTTGTTTAATTTAATAAAATATTAAATAATTGTGACAGTAAATTTGGGCTAAAAAAAAAGCAAGAAGTAATACCAATATAGGAAAATTACATTCAAGACTATTTTCTAACGCCCTTTCGTTGTAAACATATTTTAATTCTGAATCTGGTATAATACGGCTTGCGCTCCACTACTTATTGGTTCGTGCCCATGATATTTGCGCCATACAAGCATTAAAAGAGAAATTATAGGATAGTTAAAACAAAAACCAAAGAATGCCCCAGATTTCTCCACTAAAACGACTTGTTTTCCCAAAGTGCAAAATGTTACATTTTTATTTTTGCGTCATGGATTGAGAATATTCCAAGTTCATATCGAGCAGAAATTCAAGAAAATTTATTGAAATCTTATCAGGTGCCGAAGCCGTATTTTGTTAGCAGTCCATACAACCCTCAGCTCAGCTCAAACAAACCAAAAAAGGACTAGAATGGACTTGAAGTTTGAAAAGTTCTTCTGATCTTCTTAAACGCACACATACGTACGATAAAAGGAACAATTTTCTCAGGGAAAACACAATTCCAGCAGGGCAGTTTCTTTTGTTTAATGAATTATTGAAATACTGAAGTTTGTAACGAGTCTCTGAAAAAGTTCCGTAAGAAAGGAACAGAAGGATAAAATAAAAGTAAAAAAGCTTATTGATGCTGAAGTTCTTATATACATGAACCACAAAAAACAACCAAATATTTTTCTACTACTTTTAATCCCTTATACTTTCAAAGATGTTTTTTTCGTTTTGTCTTGAGAAAGTAAAAGTTCAATTGACCCTTTACCTCTCAAGGTTAACGCGCCTAAATCTTGTCAGTTTTGAGATTGCATACAACTGTTTTTCAAAACTGAGTTGAACTTAACATGAGATATTTCGTCACATTACCCTTTCTAGGTGAATGAAGAAATAACGATTTCACTTATGTGTCTAAATCATCAAGCAGTGAAACATAAATCACCAATTCTGCTGCTGTTTAAACAGACAACCTCGGCGTTTTGCACAGTATTACATCATCACGTTCAGAAGGTTTTCCTAAAAGCAAAGAGCTTTAACCCAGCAACACTACACAGCCGTTGTTATTAGTTTGTAGTTTGGTTTATCAGTTTTATATGAACAACGCTTTCAGGCTTGTGCAATTTTACATTAAATATGAAGTTGAGCTGAAAATGGGCAACTTAGGAATATATTATTTTTTCTAGCTTTTCGAATGATGGAGATCCAATATCTTCTCATTACATATCATTCGAATGCACTGACATGCAACACAATGAGCCCAGGTATCACGCGATAAACTTTACTATCGCTATGGAGACGAGAAAATTTTTCTGAAAATTAATTACGAGACTTGCCGTTTATATTTCAGAATTAGAGAACAAAAGCAAATATTGAATAGCTTTATTGTTTTTCCAAATATTCCCCATTAAGATCGATACACGTTTGCATGCGTTTGAACCAATTGTCGAAGCACTTTTTCCACTCTGATTGAGGTATCTCGAAATCATGCATTCTGAACGCATCAACCGCTTCTTCAGGTGTCGAAAAACGTTGATCTGAAGTCAATCGGTGCCAAATCAGGACTATACGGAGGATTGCTCATCAAATCGATGTTTTCAATGCTCAAAAATGCAGTTGTTTGAGCCGATGTGTGAGAGCTCGCATTGTCGTGGTGAAGAGTCATCAGTGTTTAGCGGTTGGTTTTCCTGATTTCTTGGAAAACAACTGGGTATCACTCAGAATTGACTGTTCTGCGTTGTTCTGCTGGTACGGTTGCGAATAATACAGTTTTTCCGAAAAAACAGGCGACCATTTGCTTGGAAGTGCTTGGTGCGCGAGTAACTTTTTTTGGATTTGGCTCAATTTGAAACGCCCATACAGTCGTTTGCTGTTACGTTCGGGCTCATGCGCGTAAATCCACGATTCATCACCTGCCACGATGACATAGACGTGTTTCGGAGCACCGCGATTGTATTTTTGGAGCATTTCTTTCGACAAATCGACACGAGCCTTTTTTTGAGCGACTGGCAAAGTGTGTGGGATCCAACTCGAGAAAAAATTTTTTGACGGTCAAATGTTCATGCAATATTGAATGTATGCTGTTCCCACTAATGTCTAAGTTTGTCTCAATCTCAATCATCTCATCTCAGTCATCTCGAGAGATGAGATATATTGTTGTCTCAATCTCACGATAGATCACATTACGATCTTGCAATACCAATTGCCGCACAGCATCAATGGTTTCCGGAACAACAACTGATTTTGGACGACCTTCACGAAATTCGTCTTGGAGTGAACTACGGCCGCAGTTGAATTCACCATACCATCGATAAACACTGGTCCTTGATGGAGCTTAATCGCCAAAACTGGAATTAAGTTCTTCGATGCACCGTTGTTGAGTTAATTCACGTCGAAAGTTGTAAAAAATAATCGCACGAAAATTTTCACGATTTAATTTAATTTTTTGGACGAGATGAATCTTTTAAGTTACTGTAAACAACACAAATAGCGCTCGTATGTCAAAACGTTCTGAGTACGTATATCCTGAAAAATGTCAAACTTTACGATGGAGCTGGCAGTTACCGGATTGCAACACTATGGCTGCCCAATCCCGAAATATAAAAGGCAACCTTCGTATCTTGAAAAATATGCTAATGTTTCATAATTCCTAACTTGTGTACAGTGTTCGAAATTATTGTTTGTTCTCGATTAAATGGCGGACTCAAAATTTTGTAAGAATTTTGGGAGGTTTAGTTTACAAAGGCAAGTGGGGAGAAATGATATTTTTTTGTTCACTTCATTGAAGTGCTTCGAGGGGACAACAGTTGCTAAGAATGATCTACACTTATTAAGCTGTAGAAGGAGGTAAATGGTGGACCACGTGAGCTGATTTTATTGCACAAATTTAAGCTTTTTCGTCAGACAATGGAAATTTGCAATTGCCTACAACTTTGACGAACTACTAGAAAGTGTTAACCCTCCCTTTAATATGCCACTTGTTATCAGTCAACGACAACAATCTTTTTCAAACATAGTGGCCACACTTTCTTATACAAGCATGTGTCTGTCCCAATCGGAATGACACACAGTCACTGTGAAATGAAAGCACTGTTTCTTGTTTGTGTTCACACTTTTGTATGGCGTGACAGTCCACAGGGGACCAGTGCCTAAATTGCTCATCAACTACTCGCGTTGTGTGCGCTACTGTTCTCTCATGAATAGAAGGGACCTACAATTTTTTGCCGACTCCGTACGGCGAAATTTGAGAAGCTGTCTTAGACAGTTATTACTCTTTGAGTGTTGTCATCAGCTCGAAAGAGATGGTGCAATGAAACATTCGAATGCTTCAGCATGGAATCGAACCCAGAACTTCTGCGTGTGAGTGTTGCACTCTACCCACTACGCCTTTCCATGAATATTTCTTTTCGTATTGTAAGATTTTTTGAATATGTCGTTCAATTCGCCTGATTCAATTGAGTCTACTCTCTATTATAAACTCAATGTACCTCAGCATACGTTTAATCGACGAACTGTCTTTAATTTTCGAATCGGACTAAGTGGGGAAATGTAACAGGCATTTCTGCCTTTCAGGCTTGAAGAAATCAAAATAAGTGAAGGGAGACTTCAAGCAACATTTTGTTCCTAGGAATTTTCAGGAATTGGTGGAGAGACATGTTCTTTAAACCGCAAGTCAATTCCGGATTACTGCCGGCAAAACAGGGAATCTATAATGGAATTTCAATACTCGTAAAACATAAAAACGAGTACCCCAAGACATGTATAGTTGGAATGTTTTCTGTTGACTTAAGGGTGCCGTACAACTTTCTCGATCATTATCTGACACCAGGGCTGCAATCAAGTAACTTTTTTATCGACCGAAACGATATCGCATCACATAACCCAGCCACCATCGTCTCGTCTACGGTCTATTTTATACACAGTTTAAGCGCTACTGACCGTACCTATCTCTTGTCATAATTGTACAACAAAACAATGAATATCGCCTGCCTGATAGATTCATTGTTTTGTTGTGTGTGTACGCATTACGAATGAGCGAACGACTGTGCGAGAGGAGCTCATAAAATGTATGAAGTTCTATTTCAGGGAATATTTTTTTAAATAATTTTGAATGTACATTCACATTTCCCTAGGCTGAGGATTATATCCAAATCATTTTGTAATTACTGATTACATTTTTTTTTCATACTTTTTTCTTCAAATTTTCACCACTTTCATGCCACCAATGCAAAACGATCGTCAAAAACCGGTCATCAGGACGATAGCGATAGGCAGTTTTGAGGGTACATGAAGCAACCAAAATGATATCGTATAGTCCAAGTTTTTTCTTAATTTTCTTGGAGATATAATAATTACACATATATATTTTAAGCATAAAATCAGATGTTATTAGAATCCGAAAGGTATTAAAAAAATCAAATCCGTAGGTTAGCTTAGAGTACTTGTAGAGAGTCAGTTAGTTTGAATTAAGATCATTAGATTTCATTAGTAAGTTGTTTTATGTATTTTTCTGTCTAGCATGTAAGACATTGAATTTGAAAAAATAAAAAAAAATGCATTAAAAAGAAATGATATCGTTTTGTCAATATCGTGTTTTTCTTTTTTTGCTTACGCGATGCAAAACTCTCGTTTCAACGATATCGTCACACGATAGTTGTCATCCGTGATTAGACCCCAGGTCTTGAAGTACTTTTTAGCATCTGCAATAGCTGAAATTGTTCGAAAAGTTACTCTCGCTTCTGTGGCTCTAATAAATGTTTACTTTCGTGATTGTCATTCGTCGGTTACGGTTATAAATCTATGAAGCTGCTCGCTTTGCCGATTATTGCCCACATGCAAATTTTTGATTTCTACATTTGAAAGAAGATAATTGTTTTAATGGTGTCAACAAAAACAACCGGGCCTGACTTTGTCGGTAACTATTTGCGTGTGATTGGTTCATACTAGTCTTACGAGTTGTTGTTTTTAAACTAGAAACGGAAAAAATTTTGGTAAGGTTCTTAAAGAAATCTTGGAGTGCTATCGGTATCTGGAAGGAAGCGGTGTGGCCAGACTAGTGATATATCGAAAATCAAACTTGACACCATGTGAGCGTCGCACTTTCCTGCATATCGCCTTCATCCATAACTGACTTTTTTCTACACAGCTGTGTTCGTTGAAGCCAAACACAAACTTCTGTCCGGAGTCCTTGTGATTATGCCTCAGTAAGTATAAATTCCCTCCACATTACCAAAGATTTAAGTTTCTTCCAAGCACACCCCACAATTTTTATATCTCATCACAAATGAATAATCTCAATTCAATTTCACTTCTTTTCGTTGATACCCACCTTCTCGGATTTCTGTGTCTCTCCTTCAATCTGAAAAATTCTTGCGCGGTTTCGTTTAAGTTTTATATGACTGTCAAACTCTCTGATCACCGATAAAACATTGGTTTATAGCTAGTACGAATCTATGAGATTCCATTCATCAAAGAATTTGCCGAGTGAGTCGTGCCAGCTATAGCGTACAAATTTTATCAAGTATGTCTTCTTTTTATTGATGCATTAAACGACGTGTATAATATATGTCTCATTAGTATGCTTTTTACTTTCCAGTTTCAAGCTGTTCAAAGAAGAAGTTTCTATAATTATAATAATTTAAATTTACGCCACAGGGTGGTACATATACAAATGTCTCAATAGAGCGCATTTCTTGTGAACAAGCCCTTAATTTTTTTTTGTTTGTTTGCTATGACATCTGTGAAAAATATTTAGTAGACATCAAGTCATTGAACAGACAACATCATATTTCTTCATCGTGTTAAAAATGTCGAATTTTGTACCAGAAAGTGTTGATTTGCGGAAAGCACTAATTATTTGTTTTCATTTGAAGAAAAGTGCTGCAGAGTCGCTTCGAATGCTTGTCGAGGCATATGGTGATCATGTTCTATCAGAAGCAATATACAAAAGATGGTTTCAACGGTTCAGAAATAATGATTTCGATGTGAGAAATGAAGAACGTGGAAAACCATCACTAATGTCTGAAGACGCCGAATTGCAAACGATATTGGATGGAGATGACACTTTGAGTCAAAAGCAAATGGCAGCAATATTAAATGTTGCACAACAAACAATTTCTGACCGTTTAAAAGCTATGGGAAAGATCCAAAAGTGTGGCAAACGGGCGCAACATGAATTGAATGAAAGACAGATGGAAAACCGAAAAAACACTTGTGAAATTTTGCTTCAAAGACACGAAAGAAAATCGGTTTTGCATCGGATTGTTACTGGCAATGCAAAATAGATTCATTTTAAGAATCCTAAACTAAAAAAATCATGGGTTAATCTGAGAAAACCATCAACATAGACTGCAAAACCAGATCGATTCGGCAAGAAGACAATGCTGTTTGTTTAGTGGGACCAGAAAGGTGTGCTGTACCACGAGCTCCTAGAACCTGGTGAAACCGTTAATACTAATCGCTACTGACAACAAATAATCAATTTTAACCATGCATTGATCGAGAAACGATCAGAATGGGTCAGAAAACACGGCAAGGTAATTTTGCTCCATGACAATGCACTTGCACACAAAGCAAAACCGGTTCAGGATACAATCAAAACACATGGCTGGGAGCAGCTACCCCACCCGCCGTATACACCAGACTTGGCTCCTTCCGACTACCATTTGTGTTCATCGATGGGACACGCATTGGCTGAGCAGCACTTTGATACCTACGAGGCGGTCGAAAATTGGGTGTCTGATTGGTTTGCTTTTATTGGCGTGGTATTCACAAATTGGCAGAAAGGTGGTCAAAATGTGTAGAAAACAATGGCCTTTGGACTTTGAACAAAATGTTTTTACTTTCCCATTAATAATTAGTGTTTTATTTTCAAAAAAAAAAAAAAAAAGCTTCATATCGGTATACCTGGTAAACTAAGAATTCCCATATCATTTTTTTTTTTAATTTTTTAGTCCCAATGATTTGGTTGATTAGTAGTAGCTCTATTTATACTGTGTATGAAATAAAATTCAGGTACCAAAACAAAAACTGTTGAAGTTCTTATCAATTGAAGAGTTGTCTGGAAAGGCAGTACCCTGTGTCCGTCTTTACCCTTTCTAAGAAGAACGCTAGGATTTGTCTGTTGTGTATTTTTCAATCTTTTATGGAAAGATAAGATTGTAATATTGGCTTGAAAGTAGAGCTTAGGACGATGTCTTAACCAGAGATATCACTTTTCATTAGACAGCTAATTTTAACCCACATTTTTGAAGCGATCAATGGTTTCAGCGTTAAGCTCTTCACATCTCCTGAAACATTTCATTTAATTTTTGGGCCTTATCGATTAATCAAGGTATTAGAAGAACTCAATACTTTTAGCTACAACTACTTAATCACACTTTCAGTAGCCCTTGTACGCATTCAGATTTGCAATTAACTTCATGCAACGATACCTGGTGTGACTTGTATTCTACCTTTAAGAGCAACTAGATCCCATTTCCTAGTGGTTCCTCCATCACACATTGTCTCCCATATAATCAAATATTTACTTACCGCTAGCAGATCTGCATTTACCGATGCAAACCCAGCTGCTCAGCAGTACATTTCAACCCTTTATCAAGTTCAATTATGCGTTTAGTCACCACCACCACAAACAGAACCAAGCACATTTTCATTCAATTTCGTTTGCCAATGTACAAGCTGCAGTAGCCCGATGGGACTCCTATGCACGTCTGCCCAACCGCTGAATGGCGGTGGTTGGCAGGAGTCCCAGAAACACCAACAGCAACAGCAGCAGTGTTCAATTCACTTTGCGGTTGGGTAAGATGAACTAACTTATCACTGGTGCGTATTCCCTGCAGTGTATGTTCTTTGGGCGTCACTGTGGAACATGTACAAATTTAAACCCACAAAATTTCCCTTAAATAACTTACCGTGGGATATTAATGAAGAAATGCGCCTGAAATTATACCATGGTAATCTTATGTTTGCAATGGTACTTCTTTGCACTTTTTTGACACTTCTTCTTCTTCTTGGGGCGCTACAGTCCGGGGTGGACCTGGGCCTCACACAACATGCCTCTCCAGCCAGCACGATCTTTCGCCAGCTGTCTCCAGCACTCCAAGTTGGTTGAGGTCCTTCTCCACTTGTGTGCGCCACTTCAGTCTAGGTCGTCCTCTTTTGCGTTGTCCCAATGGCACGGATTCAAAGACATTTTTAACACTAAGAAATGTTTTAGGGAAAGCAACAAGAGTCAGGTCTAACTATAAGCAGATTTACCTCCTTAACCCGATCGGGCACAACGCTTCCATTTGTAGTTTACCATTTATCAGGTTGAAGAGCTGGCAGTTATGTCTTTTCCTCCGTTCACCTTTCACGCAGGAAAAACCAACTTTCCAACGAAAGAACCTGCTTCTTCGGCATTTGGCTTCGTGGGTTGCTAGAGGTCTAAGTGTCTAGTAGTGTATTTATTAGATCCTCTGGATTGCTTTGTCACCGACACCCCAGGACACGTTGATGTACTTTAGTTCGGGGTGGACCTAAGACTCAACCAACATGCCTCTTCAGCCAGCACGATCTCTTCCCTTCAACTACGCACTCCAAGTTTGTTGACGTCCTTCTCCACTTGTGTGCGCCATTTCAACCCAGTCCGTCTTCTTTTGCGTTCTGCCAAGGTTTGAGAATAGGAGATTCCTCGGTGCGGAGCTGTCTAGTTACTTGAAGCGTTGTATCTAAAGGCGCTTAACCAGGCGCATGCCGCTGTAGAGCCCATATATTTCGTCGTTGAATCTTCTTAGCCCAAGGAAACAGCGCTCTGATGACTTTTTTGTTGCTTCTATATATCGCGGTACCGAGGTAGAAGCAGTCCATTACTATCTCAAAGTTTTTGCTGCCTAATGCAGGAAACGTCGATGTTCTGTGTCGTTCTTTGACATCATTTTGCAATTGACCCATTATGGCTAGGTCCGCTTCAATGCCAGCAAACGCCTCATTGACGACGTGCAATCAAGCCAATGTCATCGGCGTAAGCTTGCAGTTTTAAGTTGCACCTTGGGCTTTTTTCGCTATTTTGGAGTCCGCAAAATGATTTCAGTACCGATTGCTTGTCCACTACAAATTGTCCTGGATCCGGCGAGCTCTGGTCCGAACTTTGACTCTACCTTCGTTCTTTAGTCTACGTAAAGGCTTAACCTTTTGCCTTTCGGATGCTATGAGTTACATTGTCTCTCATCGTTGTAACCAAACAGTTGCATCGAATTTGTGGAAGATGCTTCCTTGAGCGTAAACACACTCCTTCCAAATTATTCTTCAACACAAAATAAAAGGAAGTACACCACAGCGCATCCGCCTGTCTACACGATACACACAGCTTTGGTGTTAGCGAGTCAGTTGTGTCCTACGCAGCTTTATATTCCAAAAAGGAGTATGGTGTATGAATTTAAGACCAGCTGGCCTTCAACGGGGTTTGCCTAACTATGAATATTCTGCCTTTCCTCGATTTGCTGTGTCTGTAGTCGCTCTGCTATGTGCCGATTTTCGTGGCACAAAATTGTCGCACGGCATGGCGGCCGGAATCCTGTTTGAACCCTCAATGAGAAGTAGTCTTCGACAGTAGTTTTGGAAGATTTCACTTTTTCAAATGTTGATCATTCCAAAAGCATTTATCCCCTCTGGTCCCACTCCCTTTCACTACCACTTCTGCATGAGCTCCCGATTTGGATCAGAAGCACAATCAAAATGTGTATAACAAAGAAGGAGTCTTTTTTTATACTTGGCGCGAGCTAAAGGGTTGTTTGGTATCTCTAAGTGATCGGAATTAAGTCACGGCACGAGCCGAAGGTATAGAGGAAGAGAGGGAAAGGAAGTACCAATGCACATTGGTTTTAAAAGCCTGTGGATTGTAATGAGGGAGAAAAATTGGACTGGAAAGAGCATTCCATATTTGTGGGGTGCGGCTGAAGAACGAATGTCTAAAATTAACTATACGTTCGAAGGTGGGCTTAAGAGTGAACGGCTGAGCATTCCCAGCGAGGCGGGTATTGTGGGTGAATCCTTGAAGGCGAGGAATGCAGCTGGCTAACTCATTACATCATTTTTTGTTGAAATAGCGACAAGAGAGTGATAAAGGCGCAACATTTCGTCGATAATCAAGCGAGTTAATTGACTTCCCAGCATTATTATTTCCAATAAGTTTTATCGCTCGCTATTGTATTCTATCTAGTAAAGGGTGATTTTTTAAAAGCTATAGGAAAGTTTAAAAAAAACATATAATTCAGAAAAATGCATGAAACCTTTATCCGAATCGATAGTATGGTCTATATATACACAAACATATAATTTAATGTTTAAAGATTATTTCATGAAAATGTTGACCATGACTGCGCCTGAAAGGGTAAATTCGCTTAGTCCAATTTTGGCATACTCTTTCCACATTCTTTCCACCATTTCGGCCGATATCTCACGAATAAATGCTTCAATGTTGTCTTCCAAAGCTTCAATTCAAGCGTGCTTGTCTGTATGGACATGAGCTTTAGCATAGCTCCACCAAAAATAGTCTAAAAGCGTAAAATCGTACGATCTAGGTGGCCAATTATCCGGTCTCGAACGTGAAATAAAATGTTCACCGAACTCGCCTCTCAATGAGTCCATTGTTGCGCTTGCTGTGTGGCATGTGGCACCTTCTTGTTGAAACCACATGTCATGCAAGTTGAGATCTTACATTTTCGGCAAAAAAAGTTGGATATCATCTCACGGTCGCGCTCACCATTCACAGTTTCGTTACGATTCGCATCATCTTTGAAGAAGTACGGTCTAATGATGCCACTAGCCCATAAACCGCACCAAACTGTTTTTTTTGGCTGCATTGGTAGCTCTTGCAATGCTTCTGGCTGATATTCCCTCCAAAATTGACAGTTTTGCTTGCTTACTTACCCATTGAGCCCAAAATGAGCTTCGTCGCTTAATGCGACCATAAAATGGAAGAAGCGCGCGAGGAACTTTCTTAACGGAGCACGCATTGTGGTAATAATATTCAATAATTTGCAAGCTTTGTTGTTAAATTTTAGACCAAACTGATGATGTTTGACAGTGAAACAAAACTCGAAACGTGCTACAGCTGTTTTAACCAGTGTTGCCAAACAGATAATAGCTAAAAAATCATCCTTTAGGCGCAGAGAGGTCTTAGGAGCACCAGACCAGATAGGAGCGTTTTTCTCAAGCTTTGGGCGAATGTACGCCTTATATATTGTTGCCAGGTCAGATGAGGTGAAATATTTCTTGCACCGCTTTAAGAAACCTAGGCATTTGCCTGCATTTTAGGCGATCTCCAATATGTGATCGTTCCAACTTATTGTTGAGTTCATACACATACCGAAGATTGAAAGTCGTTCGGTTTCAACAACGCAGGAGCCATTCATGGATAATGGCTGGTTATTTTGGGATCGCTTGAGTGACAGTAGACAGCACTGAGATCTGGGAGCATTGAATTCCCCTCTATTCTTTTTACCCTAATAGGAATATAATGAGCTTAATACACGCTGCCGTTCCAAGTCTATATCGAAAGAAGAGGGTCGAGAGTCGAGGAACGAAAATGAAGAGGTGAGGGTACTGTCATCAGCGAAGAAATGAATGGGATTAGAAATGACAGACAGGAGATCATTTACAGAAAAGAGGAATAGTGGCGAAGATAAAACTCAGCCCTGGGGAACAGCCGAATATCAGACTTTAACCCATCCAATACCACTTGGATTGAACGGTTCGAAAGGTAATTTCTAATGTATGGAAGAACAGATTCCTCGATGCCAAAAGCACGCATTTTTGACAGGAGAGCCTGATGCCAGACTCTGTTTAATGCTTTTGAAGTAAGACATCACTCAAGAAATCCCGGGATATGTAGAGGCCCCACTAACAAAAAATGTAGAGTCGACTAAGGATTTTTTTTTATTAGTGTCGCCTCCTATATGTCCCTGGAATTATTGAGTGATCTGCTATCAAGCCCAACGATCTTCTTCTTCTTCTTCTTCTTGTGGCGCTACAGTCCGGGGTGGACCTGGGCCTCAACCAACATGCCTCTCCAGCCAGCACGATCTTTCGCCAGCTGTCTCCAGTTGTGCACTCCAAGTTGGTTGAGGTCCTTCTCCACTTGTGTGCGCCACTTCAGTCTAGGTCGTCCTCTGTTGCGTTGTTCCAATGGCTCGGATTCAATGACTTTTCGGGCCGGATCAGTGGCGTCCATACGCTCTACATGGCCTAGCCATCTTAAGCGTTGTATCCGTAGACGCTTAACCAGGCGCATGTCGCTGTACAGCCTATAGAGTTCGTCAATAAATCTTCTCCTCCAGATGCCATCAACGCAAACAGGACCAAAAATCGCACGCAAAACTTTTCTCTCGAAAAGACTAAGGGCTTCCTCATCCGCCTTTGCTAACGTCCAAGATTCTGCGCCATGTAGTAGGACGGAGATGATCAAGCTGTTATATAAAGCTAGTTTTGTCCTTCGAGAGAGGGCTTTGTTACTCAATTGCCTGACGAGGTAACCTCGTTGATTGCGCCCAACGATCTTACTTTCTCCTAAATTGTGCAAAGGTTGGTTTCGTTTTTCGGTGAAATATGCCATCACCAGTGGGCCTGTTGCTGCGGTTGGGTGGATCATAAAGAAGCTGCCGGGGTTCAAAATATTTCATAAGGTGACAATTTATCAGGGTTTCCATGGCCTTAGAAAGTAAGGACTTAAGTGCTTTGGGTCGGTAGGAGGTGGTTGATAACGGTTTGCCTTTTTGGGGGCGGGATGGACAAATGCTGTTTTCCACTTATTTGGGAAGAGTAGGACAGATGGACAAGCTAAAGCAGTGGTTTTGCTTGCGTAGAGGAACACCTCTTCAGAAGAGCGGCAAAAGTACCACCCGGGCCAGCGAATTTGTGGGTGTTTAGATCTTTAAGTGAAGCCACCGTGGCATAGTGGGTAGAGTGCGACGCTCACATGCCGAAGGGTCTAGGTTCGATTCCCGACTGAAGCATTCTAATGGTTCACTGCACCACATCTTTCGGATTGCTGATAACACTCAAAGAGTAATAACTGTTTAAGAAAGCTTCTCAAATTTCGCCGTTTGGAGTCGGCAAAAAACTGTAGGTCCCTTCTACTCGTGAGAGGACAGCAGCGCGCACAACACGAATAGTTGATGAGCGAGCAAGGCCCTGGTTTTCCTGTGGACTGTCGCACTAACAATTATTTTTATTATTATTATATATATTTAAGTACTCTTGCAACTGTACGAGACCGAAAATAAATTTGTCCCATGGAGATATTTACGCTCTCATGTTCAGGCGACAACAAAACACAGTCTGCCAGCATTGAGCTGGCTGCAAAATGTGCAGCTAGAAGATCTGCTTTGTCTAAAGAGCTGACAACTGTAGTATTATTGCAAGTAGACGTTGCAATTGAAGACGAGGCGGAATTCTTTGCGTTTTTTTTTCAAATGATTAAAAGTTTTTGCTGTCCCTGGAACAATGCATCACTTTTTGCCTCAACTTTTCATCATAAAAAATTAACACATCTTTTTAATTCATTACAGTCATTACGAGCCCGTTTTAACTTATTTCAGTTTTCCTCAGAAGAATTGGCTTCGAAAGTTCGGAAGTTTACTTTCCTCAGCCTGATAGCCTCTTTTAAGCAGCCTTAAAGAGTTATACTGCGATGACAAAAGTAACAAAAGACTCATAAGTTCAGTCTGAAAGAAGGATCCTTGCGAATATCGTTCGGCTTGGTTTCATGATACCCATTTCCATAAAATCTCGCCACCAATTTAAATTTTTGTGCACTCCTTTTGCAACAATTAAGTGTTCGCTTGCCTTCTTTCTTCGATTGATCCGTCTCTGTTCTGTCTGCTCAATTCATTTCAGGATTTCTTTCAATTAATTGAAAGTCAATATTCAGTGCAGTCATACCCCATTGAACTGTGATGCATTGAAACAGAAAAGAACTTTATGAAACTTCCAAAATGACTCGACACACCTTCTAAGCTTGCCATTGATACGGGTACTTTCAAAATGAAGCAGCAAGTTTCCCTGTCTCCTGTTTAATGAAGGAGCCCGAAATGGGAGCGAGAAACAAACTTTCATTGGCAGCGTAACAAGACCGATACACCTTTCATTAGAGGTTAAAGGCTGACCTTAGACTTCATCCTCTTACCATCCACCGTGAAATTTCTTAGATTCAATTACGCAGAGTATACGAATACGCAAAGTACCCCACGTACTTCCCTGAAAGTTTCATTCAAGTTTAGAAAGTTGAACAGTCGCTATTCCGGACCGTGTGGGATTCTCTTAGAACTGGAATCATATCTACTTCAATGCAACACTTTCAGGAAAAGTGTCCCAATCCTTGCCGAGTTTGTTTTGCACTGTATTCTCAACAAATTCTCTTTGATATGCATTCGTTTATTTTTTGAAAAAATATATCAATTAAGGAACTTAAGCCTTCCAGTGAGTCCACTTCTTGATTTCGTTGTACAAGTTGGTTCCGGGGCATTCAGTTGAACCGACCTGTCGGTGACCGTACAAGGTGTAGCTGGATGACAAGTATCCCTGAGAGACAGCGTAGTTCAACAGGTCCTTAGCAGCAGCGATTTGGGCGGCAGTTGGGGTGTTGTCTGACGAAAAATAATTGCAATTTGTTCGTTAATTATTCGATTAGTCTATCAGACAGTCACTCACTGTTGTAGTTGCCAATGAACATGATGCCAATGGACTTGCTGTTCCAGTTGGTAGCGTGAGCTCCCTGAACTCCGAATCCACGACCGGCGTAGATGTTGCCATCACCACCAATACCGAAGTTGTAGCCAATATCAGCCCAGCCCAAGCTGTCCATGTGGTATGATTGCATGCTCCTCATTTGTGCCTTGCAGGTGTCCATGGTGCTGCAGTAAGCGCCCGCTGAGTGATGGATGACAGCGTATGCCAAGTTCTTTGAGACGTATGTTGTGGAGGTTGCTGCACGTCCACCCCATTGCGCCTTGCTGATGATGGTGATGCCGAAGATTCCTTGGGCACCTATCACAATACATCGGTTTAAATGTGTCAAGCTGACGAATTTGCCAGTGATTACTTACAGCAGAGAACTGCGAAGAAAGTGAGAAGAGCCTTACTGACCATTTTGATTTGTAACCGAATGAGTCTGTTGTGTTCACCCAAAACTGCCAGCTCTTAAATACTCATCCGTGTGTTAGATGAAAGCGCAGATTAACTGCTTATCTTATCAGAGCAGCTTTTCTCGACTTTCGCACAGAAAATTGTGATTTATTGGGTGATTGCAGTTTCCACATGATTAGGGGGATTGTTTTTAATTAAACGGAATCTATTGTGATTCCGAACTGACCCATCTAATCGGGATGCACTTCATAATTAATTGAAATATCGATTAAAGAATTGATTTCATAGCGCTTTACAACCGTTCGTTTTACAATCGTATGGTCGAAACTTTCTGGACACGGTGCTTAGCTACGCAGTCTGATAAGGGAGTTTAATTTTGAAAAATGAAATTTCCCCTCAATTTTGCGTCATACGTCAGTGGCATTAAGCATGGTGAACATCTGGAGATTGCTTGTGGATTGTATTCGTAAATCAATTCCTGATAACATTCAATTGAGAAAGACACACGTCGGTATAGATCGACGTGATGAATGAACGGTGGGCAGCATAGGTATGGAATGACAGATGGCGCTACAGTCCACTAGAGATCAGAATGGAGCTCGATTGAAACTCGTCTAGGATCTGAGTACTCTTTGGGAATGTTTCTGCAACCGAAACTTGGATCTTCTTTGCGTGTGGGTTCATTATTGTAAACAGTACTAAACGGCAGTGATTGGGTTTTAATTTTTCAATAAATGAATAAAAAGCGTACGACTGAAGTGAAATGAGAGAATAATGTGACGATATTAGACCCCGTGTGGAATGTGTGTAAGGAATTCCTTAGAAATTCAGATGGTCATTAACGGTGGCGTGGTTGCTGTCACTGATTAAGACAATATTAGAATTGGAAGTAAATAATAATTGTTGGCGCGACGGTCCACCGGGTGCGCGCTTCTGTTCTCTCACGAGTAGAAGGGACCTACAGTTTTTTGCCGACTCAAAACGGTGAAATTTGAGAAGCTTTCTTAGACAGTTATTATTCTTTGAGTGTTGTCAGCAGCTCGAAAGAAGTGGAGCCGTGAAAATTCGAGGTATTCAGCCGGGAAACGAACCTAGACCCTTCGGCGTGTGAGCGTCGCACACTACCCACTACTCCACGGCGGTTCTTCTTCTTCTTCTTCTTGTGGCGCTACAGTCCGGGGTGGACCTGGGCCTCAACATGCCTATCCAGCCAGCACGATTTTTCGCTAGCTGTCTCCAGTTGCGCACTCCAAGGTGGTTGAGGTCCTTCTCCACTTGTGTGCGCCACTTTAGTCTAAGTCGTCCTCTGTTGCGTTGTCCCTATGGCACGGATTCAAAGACTTTTCGGGCCGGAGCAGTGGTGTCCATACGCTCTACATGGCCTAGCCATCTTAAGCGTTGTATCCGTAGACGCTTGACCAGGCACATGTCGCTGTACAGCCATAGAGTTCGTCATTAAATCTTCTCCTCCAGATGCCATCAACGCAAACAGGACCAAAAATCGCACGCAAAACTTTTTTCTCGAAAAGACTAAGGGCTTCCTCATCCGCCTTTGCTAACGTCCAAGATTCCGCGCCATAAAGTAGGACGGGGATGATCAAGCTGTTATATAAAGCGAGCTTCGTCTTTCTAGAGAGGGCTGTATTACTCAATTGCCTCTTGAGCCCAAAGAAACAGCGATTGGAAAGAGTGATTCTGCGTTTGATTTCGGTACTGGTGTTGTTGTCCCTGTTTACCGCAGAGCCGAGTTAGACGAAGTCCTTGACTACCTCGAAGTTTCTGCTGCCTAGTGTGACACTCCGTCCGAGACGTCGATGTTGTGTGTCCTTCCTTGATGACAGCATGTACTTCGTTTTGCCCTCATTTACCACTAGACCCATTTTAGCCGCTTCCGTTTCAATGCCAGCAAACGCCTCATTGACGGCTCGCTGTGTTCGTCATCAATCATCAATGTCATCAGCGTAAGCTAGGAATTGAACTGACTTCTGGAATATCGTGCCTCTGGTGTTGACTTGTGAGTTACGCACGATCTTCTCGAGGATGATGTTAAAGAAGTCGCATGACAGTGCGTCGCCTTGTCTAAAACCTTTTTGACACGGCCACGGCGGTTGCTTAGAGAAATAAACCGTGTCTCTCAAAGTAGAGCAAGTATTGAATTTTTCTTTAGGCAGTGTCTAAACGAAAAAAAAACATTTTTGTGAAGGTTTTAGTTCTCGGGAAAAGCCTACTTCTTATTATATATATATATATATATATTATTTTAATAGCATGTACTTTTTTCTTTTTTAGAGGTTTGACAACGCTACACTGTAACACTCAGACCCGTAGAATGTAATGATGTGTAATTTGTTGTCTTCCGGAAAAAAAAACTTCAACAACATCAGTATGAATCAGCTGTCACCTGAGTAAAGGTAGGACAATGACAGAGGAAGTATTCTGTAGTATCTTAACTTTCTCTATACGTGTCTAACTTTGCCCAACAAATTTCAGTGGATGAAAAATGTGAAGTCTCCATTTTGTATGACAAAAGGTCGTTTGCAGTCTTGCAAACAAGTCTAGGTGTAACAAAAATGCAGCATATTTCTTTCTTGCGTTTGGAGCATTCATTGGGCAGACGCCATCTTAGAGGGATATGTCAACTTTGACATTTGATATTGTCGATTACCAAAAGCGTAATCGTAGTAGGTTTGGGCGTATGAGAGTTTTTGAAATTTGGCTCGCAAATTCATTTATTTTCCCGTGATGCCGTGTGCCAACCAAATTAAAGGAGAACTTGCACGTACTCGTATAAAAAATAAAAACGAACATCACAGCGATCTTGTGGTGTTTCAACATTTTCCCTGTTCAAAGAACATCTTTTTGAAGACCAGTTAAGCAGCAATCTGTGGGGCCGATAACGCACTCTTTCGATTTTAACATGCTTATGATCCTTCTTACATATATTTCTTACATCAGAACATACCGTTCGATACAAAGTGTTTCTTGCATTCAGTTAAATCGGATATGCATTTGCGGTTAGGACCCAACATTATCACTAAACCATTTTCCCGAAAAAAGTCCCCTGTCCGCTTTTTGTGATCTTTTCCACTAAAAGGCTGAAGACAACATCCTCGACTTTTGATATTCGTTTTTTAGCTGACGTCCCTCCTCATAGGCTATATACTAGGAAAGAACGTGTGTGTTAAATGCCATAGGGTGAAAGTAACAGGACGAAATTTTACTCTTGGAATAACGTGGCCGCCCTGGCGTCGCAGGTTGAGTGCGACGATCACACGCCGAAAGTCGACTTTCCATTTCCGGCTGAATAACTCGATTTTTTTCCAGCACTTGACAACTGACAACACTGAAAGTGTAATATTGTCTAAGAAAAAAATTACAAGTGTGATTTTGAAATCAAAATACTTGTCATGTTCAGTTGTCTTATTTGTAAAGGTTTTACACATTTTGTTGAAAGTAATATTTTATCCCCTTGATTATAATCTACAAGGTCCCAGGCTTGAAGACAACGTTTTTGGTGAAAATGTCTTCTGGTGAAAATCTTTACGAAAAAAAAAGCCTACCGATAGTCAAACGGTTTCCCCTGTTATATCGTGATTGAAGCTTCAGTGGAAAATATAATTTTTGCCTTAACTTTGATCATTTTTCTAGCAGAGCTTATATGACACGGTTTCTCCAATCCCTTCGTTGTTAAAAGGCATTTCGAAACTGAAAGATACTATTTTTTAGTGCATTCATGTAAAATTTCACATAAATGTGATTATTAATTGGCGTTTTTTCTCTAGTTAAACAGAATCATAATGGCAACTGAGATGATGATGGTGAAAATTAAGCATTGCGCTATAATCCAATTTCTCACTAAGCAAGGAAAAAGTCAAAAAACTATTCATGAAGAGATGGTGGCTGTTTACCAAATTTCCGCACCTTCACTATCAACTGTGCAAAAGTGGTCAAGTGAGTTCAAGAAAGGCAGAGAGAGCATTGAAGACCCCCTCTCCGGCGCCTCGGCTACTGCTTGTACGGGAGAAAGCACAAAGAAGTCGAAAAATTTGTTCTTGAGGACGCCCGAATAAAGGTGAAAATGATGGCAAAGATCACCAAGCTTTCAATTGGATTCAATTCACACCATTCTTAACGATCTTCTCAACCTTTCAAAGGTCAGTGCAAGGTGGGTGCCACGAATGCTCGCAGCGTCTCAGAAAAAAGTGAGAATCGAATGCTGTACAGAGCTTTTGGAGATGTGTAGTGAGAATGCGGACGTTGTTATGGATCAAAGTGTTACTGGGGACGAAACGTAGGGTCACCACTTTGACCCTGAAAGCAAATAAGTGTCCATGCAGTGTCATAAAGAAGAAACAGACCTTTTGAACAGAAATTCAAAGCCACTCCGTCTGCCGGGAAACTCATGGCTACAGTTTCTTGGGACTCAAGGGGAATTTTGCTCATTGAGTACAAAAAATAAGATGAAACCATCAACGCCGCATCTTACGCTTCCACTTTGCATAATTTGCGGGAGGAAATTAAAAAGAAAAGACGGGGTAAACTCGCAGCGGGTGTGTTGCTTCTTCAGTACAACGCTCCTGTTCACACGGCGCGAGTTTCCAAGGCTGCTGCGCGAGATTGTGGTTTAGAAGAAATACAACACCCACCCTATGGTCCAGACCTTGCCCCTAGTGATTATTTCCTCTTTTCGGATTTGAAAAAAGCCTTCGTGAGAATTTTTGGATGATGAAGAACTAAAGTTGGCAAAAAATGGGTATTTTGTTTAAAGGGGTTTTTAGAAGACTTAAAAAAGCTTATCTTAAGATGTAACAAATGTATTGATGTAAGGGGAAATTATATTGAAAAATAAAAACAATTTAAATTAAATTCGCATTTTTCCTTTATATCGATACCGAGAATGTATTGAACAGCCCTTGTAACGTTTTAACCAGACTGTAAGTTGTTGCACACCCTATTTTTCCTTTATTTGAATATTTCTCATGGAATGCCTCCAAATTAGCTAACAGCATAAATATTAGCAAATAGGTTAACATGTAAATCCAACAGAGGATGTACTATTGTAGCCCTTATAAAGTCGAGGCAGCAGCAGATTTTTGGCTTTTTATTTTTTTCCATTCACCCCTTAACAGACTACCTATATTTCCTTTTAAACCAAAAGCATTTTTCACCTCCGTTCTTAAATCTCAGTGGCACTTCTCGAATTTCAACTCACATGTAAAACTCATGCGTGCATTTGTCGTGATCCACAAATGGCTTCTGGGCAAAATTCCATAACGATCTTGTAAATGTGATCAAATCAAACTGAAGACTGCGAGATATTATTATTATATAATTTTATGCTTGCGTCATATTATGCATATAGGCCGACCTGGCGTAGTGAGTAGAATGCGACGCTCACACGTAGCAGGTCTAGGTTCGACTCTCGGTAGAGTACTTCGAAATCGACGACATCACCTCTTTCGGGCTGCTGACAACACTCAAAGATTATAATACTATCTAAGAAAAAGCATCTAAAATTTTGCCATTCAAAGTCGGCGAAAAACTGTAGGTCCCTTCTACTCGAGAAAGAATAGCAGCTCGCACAATACGAGTAGTTGATGAGCAAGCTAGGCCCTGATCCCTTGTGAACTGTTGCGCCATCAAGTTATTCTTATAATTATTTACAGCTAGAGGAATTTATCATTCCACTGTGTTCTGGCAAAACAGTGCAGAATTTTGGCGTTCTTTGAGTTTAAGACGAATACTACGTGAGCATCTGTGAATCATAAATCAAATCGTAAGTGCAACTGTGTAGCGTAACTGTACTCAAAACAAGGCGAAGACTGCATTCCACTTTTCGAATTTTTTTCTTTGAATGGTAGTGCATAGATATGATCCACGTTACCGAAAGATGAACAAAAAATTGACACATCACAAAACCTTCGTTTGTAGGCAGACGGCAAATGATCCAAAAAACTTTCTTACCGACGACCATCAGTAATTTTCCGCCCCGGAAATATTCATCACTGGTTCTGTTCTCAGTTGAATTTTTCTTAATCAACTCTAGTTCAGATAAGATGTGTCAACAAAATTAAACATGCAAAAGAATTTATTAACTAGTTTAAGCCTTCCAGTTTGACCATTTCTTGATTTCATTATACAGATTATTTCCAGGACATTCAGTCGAACCGACTTGTCGATGGCCATACAACGTATAGTTGGGTGACAAGTATCCTCTAGAGACTCCGTATGCCAGTAGTGCCTTAGCCGCTGCGATCTGTGCCGCAGTTGGCCTATTCACTAAAATTCAAAAAAGTTGACTTTGTCAATCCCAAGAATATTTTTCAGTCACATACCGTTATAATTTCCAAAAAACATTATGCCAATTGATTTCGAATTCCAATTTAGGGCATGTGCGCCTATAACTCCAAAGCCGCGCCCCTCAAATACGCTACCGTCGCCCCCAATGCCGAAATTGTACCCAATATCTGACCATTTTTTAGTGTTCATGTGATAGTTCTGTATGTTTCTCATCTGCGTTTTGCAAGTCGCCAAGGTACTGCAATAACTTCCGTCCGAGTGATGAATGATTGCATAATTCAGATTAAAGGAAGATCTACTTGTTCTGGCTGCCCTGCGTCCGCCCCATTCCGACTTGCTGATAATCTTCAGTCCAAACACAAAATGTGAATCTAAAAATACAAGAGATTTCATATAACTGTTCATCGAATAGAATCGCGTAACTTACAGCAGAGCACAGCTAGGAGTACCGCAGCTAGGTTGACACTGCTTCCCATTTTCACTTTGAATATTTTCTGGAATTTTTTGATTCCTGCTTATATACTTATTGAATCAGACAAATATTTGCTTAACAGGCCAATCTGAGAAACACACTCGTGTTTAGTTAAGAAACAAAATATTGGCTGATGCTCAGTGTTGTTTGTTCAACTGTTTGGGTTTTTTCGATTTTCTTTCTTACAATTAAACTTTTTCTCACTCTTAACCATCTCGAGTAGTTCTCTCTAAGTTAGCTCTAGTAGGACTGGTATAAAATCATCACTGGATCAAATTGGCTAAATTATGGTACTTCTGTGCGAGGCTGTACACAAAAAGTTTTAAAGCTTTTTCTAACGGAATAAACATGTTGCAATGGGATAAGCTGTTGCATGTTAAAGCTAATTCAATAGGCAGACTGAAAAAGTACCTTCATACCAAGCACAAAGTAACACATCACTCAATAAGTCCCGGGACTGACATAAAGGGGGCGCCACTAACAAAAAATTCATAATAGGTATGTTTCAATTGCCCTGAATTGCAACGAATGTCTTCGAATTTGCCCGAAAAACTACAAAATATCATTCAATTAGCTGATTTTTTCGTAGAACGGCAGCAGTTGGCTGTCAAAGTGAAAACAAAAAAACCTCTGACATTTCATACATCCGATAGCTGTTAACGAATTTCTATGAAAAGTCGTTTCACAGGTTTTGGTAGAGTTAATCTCTGCAAGAGAGATTTTTAACCAAACTACTCAACTCCGAATTTCTGTTCACAACTGAATTGGAACAGACCTATTATTTTTTTTGAAGAACAATCATTTAAATTACACCTGTCAAATTTTAATGACAATCTGATTTTTAGGTTGCAAATTACAGTGCTTCAAGTGACTCTACTTTTGTGAATTCTAGAACAATGGAAAAAAATAGAATCTCGTGTGTTAATTGAACACTGCTTTTTGATTTGAAAAAATAACGTGCAAGCTCAGCAGTGGCTTGGAAAGTGTTACAGGGACTCTGTTCCATCAAAACAACTATTTGTGGGTTGTATTTTATACCGACTGCGAACGGTGAATGTTGAGAAGCTTTTTCTTAGACAGTTATTACTCTTTGAGTGTTGTCATCAGCTCGAACGCGGTGAACAAATTCGTGTTCAGACGGGAATCGAATCTGCACCTTCGCGTGTTAGTGTCGCACTTCGCCATGGCGGGCACATAGAAACCATGTAGAAAGGGTTTTGCAAGGAGGAACATGCTCCTCATACATGCCTACTTAACGCTTGTCTTATCATGTCTTCTTCTTCTTCTTGTGGCGCTACAGTCCGGACTGGACCTGGGCCTCAACCAACATGCCTCTCCAGCCAGCACGATCTTTCGCCAGCTGTCTCCAGTTGCGCACTCCAAGTTGATTGAGGTCCTTCTCCACTTGTGTGCGCCATTTTAGTCTAGGTCGTCCTCTGTTGCGTTGTCCCAATGGCTCAGATTCAACGACTTTTCGGGCCGGAGCAGTGTTGTCCATACGCTCTACATGGCCTAGCCATCTTAAGCGTTGTATCCGTATTCGCCTGTCGCTGTACATGCGCCTGTCGCTGTGCAACTCACAGAGTTCGTCGTTAAATCTTCTCCTTCAGATGCCATCAACCCAAACAGGACCACAAATTGAACGCAAAACTTTTGTCTCAAAAAGACTAAGGCCTTCTTCATCCGCTTTTGGTACAGTTCATTTTGCCTCGCCATAGAGTAGGACCTGGATGATCAAGCTGTTATAAAAAGCGAACTTAGTCCTTTGAGAGAGGGCTTTATTACTCAATTACCTCCTGATCCCAAAAAAACAGCGATTGACAAGTGTGATTCTGCGTTTGATTTCGGTACTGATGTTGTTGTCCCTGTTTACCGCGGAAACGAGGTAGACGAAGTCCTTGACTACCTCGAAGTTTCTGCTGCCTAATATGACGCTCTGTCCGAGACATCGATGTTGTGTGTCCTTCCTTGATGACAGCATGTGCTTAATTTTCCCTCATTTACCACTAAACCCACTTTAGCCGCTTCTGCTTCAATGCCAGCAAATGCCTCATTGACATCTTTAAGATCGTGACCCTGGTGTTGACTTGTGAGTTACGCACAATCTGCTCGAGGATGATGTTGAAAAAGTTACATGACAGTGCACCTTGCCTTGTCTTCAACCTTTTTTGACATTAAAGGGCTCGGTGAATTTGTTACCGACCTTGACGGAGCAGTGAGAGTTCTCCATCGTCAACCGACACAATTTGACGAGTTTGGTAGGGATGCCAAAACTAGACATGGCGCTCTATGGCTCGTCTCTATGCACACTGTCATATGCGGCCTTAATATCGACGAATAGGCGGTGAGTGTCAACTTCCACTTCTTGAGTCTTTTCCAGGATCTGCCGTAATGTGAAGATCTGGTCTTTTGTGGACTTCCCTGGCCTGAAACCACACTGATAAGGACCTATCAGGTCATGGACAAACGGGTTCAGACGCTCACACAATATGGCAGAGAGGATCTTGTACGCGATGTTAAGAAGAATGATTTCCCGATAATTGGTGCAGTCATAGGAGTCTCCCTGCTTAAGGACCGGGCAAACGACACTGAGATACCACTCATCGGGCATGCTTTCCTCCGCCCATATCATACAGATGAACTGGTGCTTGCGCCCAACCAACTTATCTCCAGCTGCTTTAAATAGTTCTGCTTGCAGTTCCTCTGCACCAGCAGCATTATTCGACTTCAGCTTCACCTTGCTCTCTTCACCTCGTCTTAGTTGGAGAGACAAAATTCTTCTCTATCATTGTCCATATTGAGTGGAACATTCTGCTTAACAGCGGAATTGGGGCCGTCATCTCCGTTAAGGAGTCTGCAGAAATTATCCTTCCAGATTCCCAGCACAGACTGCGACTTTACCACGATTTGTCCATTTTGATCCCAGCAGGCTTCGGTCCGAACCTTGAAATCACCGGATAGATGTTGTTCCTTTCGGTAAATCTTTCGGACTTCATTTCTGCCATAACACCTTTCCATTCCCCCGAACGCGCACTCCTATTTGTTTCTTTCTGATAAGCCGGTTTTCTTCCCTTCTTCTATGTTCATATAGCTCACGAACACCCGTCGCTGTTCGATGCAGCGTCACCTTATAGACGTCTTATTTAGCTGCGTGCACTTGCCTGCACTCGTCGTCAAACCATGGGTTCCTTCTGGGTGGTGACGTGAAACCAAGCACATCAGTTGTAGCTTCTTTGATGGCTTCTTGACAATGTTTCCAGTCGTCTTCTATGGTTAGTGCAGGCAGCGTCGTACTCTGAGCAAGTTTCAGAGGGACTCAGTTGGCAAAGTTCCCAGCGATCAGTTGCGATTGCAGCTTTCTGACGTCAAACCGTATTGGCTTGTCTCGACTCCGCTGATCTCTCAATCTCCGGGTTCTTATCTTGGCTACAACAAGGTGATGATCCGAGTTGATGATTGCACCTCGGAAGGTTTTGACATAGAGAATACTGGAGGAGTGTCTGACGTCGATCGCAACGTGATCAATCTGGTTGACGGTGGATTGATCATTGGATCGCCAGGTACCTTTGTGGATATTCTGGTGTGGGAACCGCGTGCTAACTACAGAGAGGTTCCGCCCCAAGGCGAAGTGAAACAACCTGAGTCCGTTTCCGCATGTGTTGTCGTACAGGCTGTGCAAGGCTGTGCAAGGATATCCTCCTTTCCCAGCTGAGCGTTGCAATCTCCTAGAACGATCTTGGTATCGTAGCTGGGGCATCGATCGTATGTTCTTTCTAGGAGATCATAGAAACCATCCGTGGTGTTGTCATCCTTCTCCTCTGTCGGGGTGTGGCGGCAAATTATGCTGATTTTCCCGAATTAAGCGTTGATGCGGACTGTCATGAGGCGTTTGCTGACGACTTGAGCTATGTGTGCAACCAAATTTACCGCACGTGGGTCTCAAATCAACGAAAGAGAATAAAAAACTGTCGTCAAATCGAGGAAATATGACAGCTTGGTTTGCTCTTTGGCTTTAATTTGATCGTGTTCATTTGATGTTGCCATTGGGCGGCCGTTTAAAGTCCATTAAGAGATGAAGGATTTTCATTATTTTGTCCTCTTTACACTTTTTCAACTTGCGTCCACAGAATGACAAAAAAAAATGAAATGTTTTGTTTTTGGTTTGCAACAATTATTTAATTCAAAAAATAAATCAGAATCGTCTACAACATCTTAAGCCTTGTAGTTGGACCCTCAGATGTAACAAATCTTAAGCCTTCCAGTTTGACCATTTCTTTATTTCATTGTACAAGTTAGTTCCAGGGCACTCAGTTGAGCCCACCTGGCGATGTCCGTACAGGATGTAGTTTGATGCCAAGTATCCCTTGGACACAGCGTAACTAAGCAATTCCTTTGCCTTAGCGATTTGTGTAGCAGTTGGATTGTTGTCTAAGAAATAGTTTAGTCAATTAAAATCAATCTTACAGAAAGTTCGTATCTCTTACTGTTGTAGTTGCCCATGAACATGATTCCAATGGACTTGCTGTTCCAGTTGGTAGCGTGTGCACCGACAACACCAAATCCACGGCCCTCGTAAATGTTACCGTCACCGCCGATGCCAAAGTTGTAGCCAATGTCAGCCCAGCCCAAGGTGTCCATGTGGTAGTTTTGCATGCTCCTCATTTCAGCCTTGCAGGCGGTCTCTGTGGAGCAGTAGTTTCCAGCTGAATGATGAATTACTGCATAGCCCAAGTAATTTGAAAGAGTGCTCTTAGATTTCGCCGCGCGTCCATTCCATTGCGACTTGGTGATGATGGTGATACCAAAGATTCCCTGGGCACCTATAGAAATCAAGTTTGTAATTCACTTTGTGGTGTCTTAAAGTTTGTTTGTTTTATATTACAGCAGAGGACGACGAAAACGGCCAGAATTGCCTTGCTAACCATTTTGATCGGTTTAAGGAGTTATTATGCTGTTCAGCGCTCTGTCTTCTGCTTAAATACGATTTTGTGAATCCGTACTCCACGGTTCCAAAGCGTATCTAATCAAGTGAATGTTAATTTATTACTTCTCTTACGTTAAACTTAATAATTTATTAATTGTGTTCACGTGGGGCCGTAATCCCTGCATGAAAGTGTAGATAGCCCATGTGTGGCTGTTTGAATGTGGTCATAAATAATTTCTTTGGTATTCGTAATCACGAAATTTTTGATTTTTTAAACTGTGACAAAAACACGATATTTCGATTAGGTACCGAAATTGATGGTATTACTGAAAATGAGTAATGCCGGGTCCTGATATATGTTTCTGATCAAAATTCTTTGATCTTCAAGTAGACTTCCTGTTGTTCTGTAGTGCGCAGTATTTCTGACCATTGGCATATGGGAAATAATCACAAGCTGCGAAGAATAGGAGGAGGAAATGCATTAGGGAAAAATTCTGATCAAGTTTAAGTTATATTATTTTATGGAGAGCTATGGGCGAAGTAGATCTCAGCCGTAATGCTAACTCCACTGAAAAGTGGAACCAATCTTTGCACAATTTAGGAGAAAGCAAGATTGTTGCGCTTGATATTTCAAAGGCATTTGACAGGGTCTGGCACCAGGCTCTTTTGTCGAAAATGCGTGCTTTTGGGATCGATGCGTCTCTTCTTCAATGGATTAGAAATTACCTATCGAATCGTTCAACACAAGTCGTTTTGGATGGATTAAAGTCTGATATTCACCATATTAATGCTGGTGTTCCCCAGGGCTCTGTTTTGTCTCCGACACTATTTCTCATTTTTATAAATGATCTCTTGTCTGCTACTTCTAATCCTATTCATTCCTTCGCTGATGACAGTACCCTCAGCTTTTCATATTCGTTCCTTGGCTCACGTCCCTCCACTTCGGCCTTAGACTCGGAACGGCAGCGTATGTTAAGCACATTAAATTCCGACCCTGACAGCATAATCGATTGGGGAAATAAGAATAGAGTGGAATTTAATGCTTCTAAAACACAGTGCTGCCTACTGTCGTTAAAGCGATCACAAAATAATCAGCCGTTATCCATGGACGGCACTTGTGTTGTTGAAACCGAAAGACTTTCCATCCTCGGTATGTGTATCAACCCAACAATTAGTTGGAACGACCACATATTTGCGGTCGCCAAAAATGCTGCGAAATGTCTAGGTTTCCTTAAACGATGCAAGAAGTACTTCACCCCCTCTGATCTGGCTACAATGTACAAGGCATACATACGCCCAAAACTTGAGTATAACGCTCCTATCTGGTCAGGTGCTTCTAAGACGTCCCTGCACCTGCTGGATAGAATTCAAAAGCGAGCGATAAAACTTATAGGTGACAGTAATATTGCGAAGTCGATTGACTCGTTAGAACACCGACGTAATGTCGCGTCGTTGTCACTTTTTTACCGCTATTTCAACAAGAAATGATCAGATGAATTAGCCAGTTGCATTCCTCCCCTTCAAGGATTCACCCGCAATACACGCCTCGCTAGGAATCAATTCACCCTCAAGCCCTCTTTCGGACGTACAGTCAAATTCAGAGACTCGTTCTTTAGCCGCACTACATGAATCTGGAATGCTCTTCCCAGCTCGATTTTTCCTCCTCATTACAATCCACAGGCATTTAAAACCAATGTGCATCGGTACCTCCTCTCTCTCTCTTCCTCTAAACCTTCGGCCCGTGCTGTGACTTGATCCGGTCACTTAAGGGTACTCGCAACCCCTTTTGCACGCGTCAATTATAACAAAAAAAAAAGTGGCCTCTTCTACAGCTACTACTTTTTCGAAACATAACACTTGACAGTAGAAAAATCAAAGCAAGTACAAAACTGTCAGTTTTCGGAAACATTAAAATTGACAGCAGAAGAATCAGGATTAGTGCAAGTTACATTCAGGCATACAAGGCTTTGTTCGCATTTATTATCATTTGCACAACATTCGCTGCAATGGATATCAACACGTCCCACATTACAACATTTTTTGGTAGTCTTTAAGTGAAATAAGTTTTGAACCAGTTTCTCCCCAATTGATAGAAAATTGAGATGTTAATTACTGATTTCCATTGCACAAATCAAAATTATATGAATTATGCAAAAACAAGGGACATCAGCACCAAAAACAAATCATTAGTAAACTTGTTGTATTAATCAACTAAGGTAGCGCTTGATACTTCGGCTTATTGAAACGAAATTCAAACAGTTCCTGCAACAGAATAATCTACAAGGGGCGTTCGATATACTTTCGGTATCGGGGTGAAGCTGTGGTTATACATATACCATAAATTGACTTATTTATCATGTAATCCTACTAATAATGCATTCATGTAAAATTTTATATAAAAGTGATTATTAATTCGCGTTTTATCTCTAGTTAAACAGAATCATAATGGCAACTGAGACGGTGATGGTGAAAATTGAGCATCGCTCTGTAATTAAATTTCTTACTTAGCAAGAAAAAAGTCAAGAAACTATTCATGAAGTGATGATGGCTGTTAATCAGGGTTCCGCACCTTCATTATCAACTGAGCAAAAGTGGTCAAGTGAGTTCAAGAGAGGCAGAGAGCATCGAAGACGAACACTGCTCCGACGCCCCGGCGACTGCTTGTACGGGAGAAAGCATTAAAGAAAGTCGAAAAACTTGTTCTTGAGGATGCCCGAATAAAGGTGAAAATGATGGCACAGACCACCAAACTTTCAACTGGTAACATTCACACCATTCTTCATGATCATCTTAACCTTCCAAAGGTCAGTGCATGGTGAGTGCCATGAATGCTCACAGCGCCTCAGCAAAATGTGAGAATCGCATGCTGTAGAGAGCTTTTGGAGATGTGTAGTGAGAATGCGGACGTCGTAATGGATCGAATTGTTACTTTGGACGAAACATGGGTTCACCACTATGACCCTGCAAGCAGACAAGAGTCCATGCAGTGACATCAAAAAGGAACAGACTCCCCGAAGAAGTTAAAAGTCACTCCTTCTGATGGGGAGCTCATGGTCACGAATTTTTGGGGCTCAAGGGGAATTTTGCGCATTGAATACAAAAAATAAGGTGAAACCATCAACGCCGCATCCTACGCTTCCACTTTGCATAATTTGCGGGAGGAAATTACAGAGAAAAAACGGGGTAAACTCGCAGCGGTGGTGTTGCTTCTTCATGACAACGGTCCTGTTCACACGGCGCAAGTTTCCAAGGCTGCTGCGTGAGATTGTGGTTTCGAAGAAATGTAACACCCTTTCTATAGTCCAGACCCTGCCCCTAGTAATTATGTCGTGTTTTCAGATTTGAAAAAATGTCTTTGTGAAAAAAAATTTTCGGATGATGAAGAACTCAAGTCGGCAATAAATGGGTATTTAACAGAGAAAGAGGCAATTAATTTTTTTGAGGTCTCAAAAAAGCTCATCTCAAGATGTAACAAATGTATTGATGTAAATACAATTCCAATTGAATTCGCATTTTCCTTTATATCGATACTCAGAATATGAACGCCCCTCGTATAAGAAAGTTATCTTTTATATTTCGGGATTGGGCAACCCTAGTGTTGCAATCTGGCAACTGCCAGCTCTTTCGTAAAGTTTGACATTTTTGAGGTTATACGTACTCAGAACGCTTTGATATACGGGCGCTATTTGTGTTGTTTACAAGAAAATTAAAAGATTCACCTCGCCCAAAAAATGGAATTAAATCGTGAAAATTTTCGTGCGATTATTTTTTACAACTTTCGACGTGTATTAACTCAACAACAGTGCATTGATGAACTTAATTCAATTTTTGGCTATGAAGCTCCATCAAGGACCAGTGTTAAACGATGGTATGGTGAATTCAACTGCGGTCGTAGTTCACTCCAAGACGAATTTCGTGAAGGTCGTCCAAAATCAGTTGTTGTTCCGGAAACCATTGATGCTGTGCGCCAAATGATATTGCAAGATCGTCATGTGTCCTATCGAGAGATTGAGACAACATTAGACATTAGTAGGACCAGCATACATTCAATATTGCATGAACATTTGACCGTCAAAAAAATTTGCTCGCGTTGCATCCCACACACTTTGTCAGTAGCTCAAAAAAAGGCTCGTGTCGATTGGTCGAAACAAATGCTCCAAAAATACGATCGCGGTGCTTCGAAACACGTCTATGACCTCGTGACAGGTGATAAATCGTGGATTAACGCGCATGAGCCCAAAAGTAAACAGCAGGCGACTGCATGGGTGTTTCAAATTGAGCCAAATCCACAAAAAGTTACTCTCGCACGAAGCACTTCCAAGCAAATGGTCGCCTGTTTTTTTCCGAAAAACTAGACATGTCCCTACCGTACTACTAGAATTACATAGAACAGTCAATTCTGAGTAGTACACAATCATTTGTTTGTCAGTTGTCTTCCAAGAAATCAGGAAAATCAACCACCGAAGACGGATCACTCTTCACTACGACAATGCGAGCTCTCACACATCGGCTCACCTGGACTGGTGGCTGTGTTAAGGTCGACCCCTGCCGCCGTTAAGTGTTCTTTAAGAGTTTTTCTTTTTTTATGTGTACGTATATTGGTCAGCTGGGCAGTCTGTGCTCAGCTTTTTAGCTTTAGCTTTAAGTAGTTAGTTTTTAAGTTAGGTTTAGTCTTAGGTTTTATATATAAAACAAAACAAAAAAAAACAAGGTGCACCACGCCGTATAGTCTCTATATGTTAGGCATATAAATAACTGATTGGCTCTGGTGCACGCGTCCTTACGCCGAACATAGTTAAGGTATAGTATGTTAAGTATTAGTATGTAAGCCAAAAAACAAAAACGAAGTGCAGCTAAGTTTTTAATAGTTTTCTGAGCATAATTTAACTTTGGATTAAGATTAAAAAAAAAAAACACAAAACAAAAAAAGATGCCGAAAAGCAGTAACATCAAATATGTTTAGATTAACTTAGAGCATCCGCCTAGGGTCAGTAAGATAGATGTAAGGAAAGAATATGTTAAGCTAGTTTAAGAAAATTTGTCTAGCATATAAGTATAACCCAGAATTTTCATCAAATTTTCAATAAAAAAAAAAAACATCGGCTCAAACAACTGCATTTTGTAGCACTCAAAACATCGATTTGATGAGTCATCCGCCGTATAGTTCTGACTTGGCACCGAATAACTTTTTTTTATCCCGAACGTAAAAAATAAAATGAGAGGGCAAGGTTTTTCGACACCTGAAGAAGCGGTGGTTGCGTTTAGAATGCATGTTTTGGAGATACCTTAATCAGAGTGGCAAAAGTGCATCGACAATTGGTTCAAAAACATGCAAAAGTGTATAGATCGCAATGGGGAGTATTTTGAAAAACAATAAAGCTATTTTCGATGATTAATATTTGTTTTTGTTCTCTAATCCCGAAATTTAAAAAGTAACCCTCGTTTTACACGTAAAGCTGCATATGCGGTTTTAATGAAAACATTTTCAAATTAGAATCCACCTTATAAACAAAAAGAAAGACTCTTCAAAGAAAACTTGTTGCAGATGCAGAAGGTCTAGTGGCATTTTTAAAGTCTAATATGTGTCACGTTTGTACTTTTATTGTAAAAAAAAAATAGACAAAATGAAGTCCATATTTTTATAATATTGATTTTCAATAGGTTTGTTTTACAAATCATGCGTGATCCCTTTTAAATTGTCTTGTCATAAGGGATGTCTCAACAAGAACGCAAAATTTAAATGACTGATGCAGCAGTTGAATTGTTTCTGTGGCTATATGAGACGTGGCGCCGTCTTGTTGAAACCACATCCCGTCCACATTTATTTCTTCAATTCTAGGCACGAACAAATTGGTTATCATTATCATACCGAACGTCATTGACTGTTTGCGCTTGACTCATTTTTATAAAAAAGAAAAGTGCATTAATTCCTCCAGCCCAAAATGCAAAACACACAGTGACACGTTGAGGATGAATTTGCTTCTCTTGAAGCACACGAGGATTTTCCTCGCCCCAAATGCGACAATTCTGCCTATTGACGAAGCCATCACGATGGAAATGGGCCTCGTCATTAAAATTATTTTATCGGCAAAATCAGCATTTTCATGTTCACAATGAGAATGCGTTGTTCATTCCATTTTTATTAACCTTCTACCTTCTACTAACAAACAATAATAATTGTTCAAATGTCAAACAATGACAATTCGATTGGGGCCAAATTTAAATCTTTCGTTTTTGTTGGAACCTTTATTTTGTTCAGAATCACAGTAGTTGTAGAACACATTTCAATAGAGCGTGAATTGGTTATTCTTTACCTATATTACGAATATCATCATTTGTTAAGAAAATCTCTCTTAGTGTATTATTCGATAATTTTAGTCCCAACTTACATTAGTGCATGACGCTCGGCGGTTAGACAACAACCAGTAGGTAGTGAAGACACTTTAGCAGATTTGGCTGAGAGTGTGCGCGGAGACCGTGGTGAATCGACTCATTGTAGTCATAAGTAATTTGGATTTGGTAAGTGGAAGTATTTGAGGATCTAGGTGAGTAAAATTTAAATTTAGCCAGGGGAATTGGCGTCTTGCGAATGGACAAGAGAAGTTAATAAGAGTTCAGTGTTCATTAGTGAACTTTTATTCAGTTATAGAGTCTGTCCCTGTTTCAATAAGTAAAAAAAACCTTAGAAAGCGGAAGAATCCAAAGAGAACCATTTAATAAACTGCGGACAACGGAATGGTTAAGTTGATGGGCAAGTTGAATCAACGATCGATATTTCTTCAAAGAAGTGAGCAAATCATAATGTTAGCGCTAATATCTCCTAAGTGCTTTCTGAAATGCAAGGGCATTGTCTTGGTGAGCTCTAGCTAAGAACTTGGTTACTGAGCAAATACGCCTGCGTAGTCTTTTTTTCATTAGTAACTGCATAAGGTGTGGTCGCCGTGGCGTAGTGGGTAGAGTGCGACGCTCACACGCCGAAGGGTCTAGGTTCGACTCCCAGTTCAACACCAATTTTTCTAATATTTCACGGCACCACCTCTTTCGAGCTGCTGACAACACTCAAAGAGTAATAACTAACTAAGAAAGCTTCTCAAATTTCGCCGTTCGGAGTCGGCAAAAAACTGTAGGTCCCTTCTACTCGTGAGAGAACAGTAGCGCGCACAACACGAGTAGTTGATGAGCAAGCTAGGCCCTGGTCCCCCTTTGGACTGTAGCGCCAACAATTATTATTATTATTATTAGTAAAACTGGATTGGCTTTTTGTGCTGATTTATTTTATTGAAATAAATAAAACATGTGTATTGTCTATGAAAAGTGTATATTTTTCCCATCTCTGTGGTATTAGAAAGTACCATATCTAAAAAGTTCGTCCTCTCTGCCTTCGATCTAATCATTGATCCTCGTTTTGTAGAAAAAGACCAGTGATCGAAAGAAGTAAAATCTAGAGCAGCCAGGCAGGGTAAAGCGATATCATGTTGCAAAATCACACTGTAATCCCTTTCAGTCGTTTCTGGCCATTGTCCAAGCAATTCACTTCTCGAACGCATTAGTTGTAGTCGTCAACGTTTCTTATCAGGTTTGAGCAGCTCAAAATACAGCACAACCGTCTGTTCCTATGCTGAGCATGATCCTTTAACCTTGGATGTTTTTCTTACGTCCATATAGACACGGAGTTATCGTAGTACAAGTAAATTTTATCTTCAGTCGCATTTCGGTTCAAATATCACTTCCTTTGATGTTGTTCCAGAAGCAGCTCTGAAGTAACAAACCACTTTTGGACGTTTCTTAGTTTCCACTATTATAGACATTGATTTCCTTACTCTTGAATAAATCCGAATTTACTGAACCGAACGGATACTATTTGCGGACTCACTTCCAACTATTCCATTTTCTTCTTCGTCTTCTTGTGACGCAACAGTCCGGGGTAGATCTGGGCCTTAACCAACATGCCTCTCCAGCCAGCACGATCTTTCGCCAGCTGTCTCCAGTTGCGCACTCCATGTTGGTTGAGGTCCTTCTCTACTTGTGTGCGCCACCTTAGTCTCAGTTGCGCACTCCATGTTGGTTGAGGTCCTTCTCCACTTGTGTGCGCCACCTTAGTCTAGGTCGTCCTCTTTTGCGTTGTCCCAATGGCACGGATTTAAAGACTTTTCGGGCCGAAGCAGTGGTGTCCATACGCTCTACATGGCCTAGCCATCTTAAGCGTTGTATCCGTAGGCGCTCGACCAGGCGCATGTCGCTGTACAGCCCATAGAGTTCGTCATTAAATCTTCTCCTCTAGATGCCATCAACGCAAACAGGACCAAAACTCGGACGCAAAACTTTTCTCTCGAATAGACTAAGGGCTTCCTCATCCGCCTTTGCTAACGTCCAAGATTCCGCGGCATAAAGTAGGACAGGGATGATCAAGCTGTTATATAAAGCGAGCTTAGTCCTTCGAGAGAGGGCTTTATTACCCAATTGCTTCTTGAGCCCAAAGAAACAGCGATTGGCAAAAGTGCTTCTTCATTTGATTTCGGTGCTGATGTTGTTCACCCTGTCTACCGCGGAGCCGAGGTAGACGAAGTCCTTGACTATTCTATTTACCTCGAGTAAAGCCTGAAATTTCTCATATTCAAACTTTTAAGGCTATCCTAGACGCATTTCTTCTACTCGTAGAAGAACAGTAGCGCGCACACCACGGATAGGTCAAGCTAGGCCCTGGTCCTCTGTGGACTGTCGCCCCATTCAATTATTATTAATATTAGACGCACCTTGCCTTTATTCATACTTATTGACTATTTCGGGTCAATAGTTCGAGTTTTAGAAATTCTTATCGTATTTGCCTGTCCAAACTAAGCAGCAGCGGCAAAGTTTCCACATTTTGCCACAAATGAAAAACACTTCAGCACATTAAGGACATATTCACATAAATTGATCCTATTACACTTTTGCCCATTTTGTTACAAAACAAAAAACGATTTCCGCCTTTAAATTTAATATTAATTATTTTTTGATTGGCATAATATATTTTTATATTTAGTTATCCGCACTACTGAGGAGTTTGTTAAAGCCGTATGACTAAAACAATTGGATTTGATGGCGTCAGTAAACACAAATAAATATTTTTTTCATTCAATGGTTCGCCTGAGTTTTCTCTCTTCTGCTCAAACTCTTTGCTTTCTTAGCAAAGCCTACACCACTGGCCGCCGTAACGTAGTGGGTAGAGTGCGACGCTCACACGACGAAGGGTCTAGGTTCAATTCCCGGCTGAACACCTCGAATTTTTCACGACCCCACCTCTTTCGAGCTGCTGACAACACTCAAAGAGTAATAACTGTCTAAGAAAGCTTCTCAAACTTCGCCGTTCGGAGTTGGCAAAAAACTGTAATTCCCTTCTACTCATGAGAAACAGTGGCGCGCACAACACGAGTAGTTGATGAGCAAGCTAGGTCTTGGTCCCCCGGTGGACTGTCGCGCCAACAATTAGTATAAAGCCGACACCTAATCAGTGGAAAACACAATGTATTCAATAAAGGGAACAAGTGTAGGAAATTCGGCGAGGGAGTGTCGCACTTTTTCCATTTCCATGCTACGGCTTCTGACATCAATGTGCTAAATAGAATAAACGTATTACGTTTGCACGCCACCAAGCTATTTGTTTTAAGTCAGTTATAGAGCCTTATGCCCAGCTGGCATAAGTCTTACTTCAACCGAAACGTTGCGCGGCTCTTTATCATTGAACGCAAGGACTTCGTTCGAAGTAAATTTTATGCCAGCAGAGGAGACATGAAATCCTCAGCGTCCATACAACCCCTCGTTCTACCACGACATGCATTTGTTTCATATTCAATTCAAACTTTGGGTATAAGTGTGTGATGAGTTTTTTATCAATTAACGAAATGAAGATATTCCTTATCAGTTATTAAGAGTAACCTATCGTTTTGATCTCTCGGTTCTTATCAGTTATTCATTCAGCAACTGGTCAAACCTGTCGTATATTCATGTTTCGGATAAGTTTTATCTGCAAAGCACTTTGGCGTGTGCTTAAAATTGACATTATCAAACTGCCAATTGAAAATAGTTTAGATGTCCAACCGGCTTTCACACTTATTGAAGTACTTCTGATCACCTCTCAGAGATAACTGAAATTATTTAATCAAAACTTATATTGTGAAAGCTACCATCCTAGACGGTGATGGGCACACTTTTTCTAGTTATCGAGATAATGTGCGATGACGTGGACAATGGACTTTCTCATCCGTCTTGAACCTACAAACATGTATTAAGACTTACCTTTCAGCAGAAGCAGATGTGGTCGCCGTGGCGTAGTGGGGAGAGTGCGACGCTCACACGCCGAAGAGTCTAGGTTCGACTCCCAGCTCAACACCAATTTTACGAATTTTTCACGGCACCTCCTCTTTCGAGCTGCTGACAACATTGAAAGTGTAATAACTGTCTAAGAAAGCTTCTCAAATTGCGCCGTTCGGAGTCGGCAAAAAATTGTAGGTCCCTTCTACTCGTGAGATAACAGTAGAGCCCACAACAGGAGTAGTTGATGAACAATCTAGGCTCTGGTCCCCCTTTGGACTGTAGCGCCAACAATTATTATTATTTCAGCAGTTGATTGCGCCCGACTCAAACAAATCAAGCGGGTTGCAAACAACAGAACTTTCAAATTTAGTGACAGTATGAACTTCCAGTTTGTGTTTCTTTTTTTCATCATCTTAGTCGTCCTTAGACGTTTCTTTGTCTTAATATATTCGCTTGAGCATAACCATCTGCCGATTTGCTTTCGTTTGGAAGATGTGCCTTATTGAGCAAGATATTGTTCCTTGGAAGACGACAAGTCCAAACAGCAGTTATGGTATTAGGAAAGATACTGCGTCGGATCTTGATACAGTAGGTAGGTAGGATCTTGTACACTGTGTTAGGTTCTTACAAAAAAGAGAGAGCTCCTTGTTGCTAATTATCCTACCGTCTTCCCAAAACTGTTCAAAGAATTTGACATTCACTGTGGAGTACTGCAGGAGTAGCACTTGTGTCCGTTATAGTTTCAGCGGCTTGAGTGGCTCTTCAAAGTTTGTTGACTCTTTGAAAGCCGGCTACAAGTATTAACCGACTGGGACAGACATACTTATACTTGCCGGTGGAAAAATAAGTAGGCAAAACTCGACTTGTCAAAGCGCATTAGTACCTTTTTTAAAGTTTCTTGTTAGATACATGATTTCCTCATAGGAAGTCATGCAACTAGAAGCCAACTCGGCGTGTTTTTCCGTAATGTCGTGACTTTTTCACTCTCTTAGCATTTCGAAAAATTTTTAAATAAATGTTTCCCTTATAGAATTTACTTGGTCGCCGTGGCGTAGTGGGTAGAGTGCGACGCTCACACGCCGAAGGGTTTAGGTTTGACTCCCAGTTCAACACCAATTTTTCTAATATTTCACGGCACCACCTCTTTCGAGCTGCTGACAACACTCAAAGTGTAATAACTGTCTAAGAAAGGTTCTCAAATTTCGCCGTTCGGAGTCGGCAAAAAACTGTAGGTCCCTTCTACTCGTAAGAGAACAGTAGCGCGCACAACACGAGTAGTTGATGAGCAAGCTAGGCCCTGGTCCCCCTTTGGACTGTAGCGCCAACAATTATTATTATAAAATTTACCCAGCATACGCGCGTTTCAACGCATGTCCATCCGTTTACTCTTAAGCCCTCCTCCGGACGTACTGCTACTCGTACGTTTAGAGACTCGATTTATAGCCACAATACACGAGTATGTCGTATTGGTTCCAGCTCAACTTGTCAAATTCATTGCAATCCACAGGGCAATGGTACAATCTCTTCCTCTCTTTCTCTATACCTTAGACCCGCGCTATGACTTAGTTCCACCTAAGGGATTTTTTTTAGCTAAGACTCAATCCCAGACAAAGCCAAATATGACAATCTTAGTACAATTACCAAACGGCCCAACACCCTAAGGGTTGCACATATTAAATTGTGCAATGGGTGGAATATAAAAATCAGAGTGGATACTCTCCACGATCGCAGAGTAAAGTCAGAAAAGATTTAGTCTGTCTTTCAGGGGTACAATTCGTTCTGGAACAGTGCTTTTTCACACACAAACCCAAATTTTGGACACTCATATAGAATATATTTTTGCTGCGGTCTTGACGCTAACCTTGCATCCCGCCATCTTCTTTAAGACTTTTAACATTTAGATAGAAATGTTTAATTAATGCTAACTTATTGCAAATCCAATGTAATCTGTTTTTATTTCGTTTGAAAACGCCTCAATTGTATGATATCTAAGCCTTCCAGTTTGACCATTTCTTGATCTCGTTGTACAAGTTCGTTCCAGGACAATCAGTACTACCGACTTGTCGATGTCCGTACAAAATGTAGTTCGACGAGAGGTATCCTTGCTGTACGGCATACGCCAAAAGCTCCTTAGCGGAAGCAATCTGAGCAGCGGTTGGAGTGTAGTCTAAAAATTTGAATATTTTCTTAAAATCTGATCAGGGTGGTTCTCTAAAAGACTTACTGAAGTAGTTTCCGATGAACATGATGCCAAGGGATTTGCTGTTCCAGTTTGTAGCGTGGGCACCAACAACGCCGAATCCACGACCTTCGTAGATGTAGCCGTCACCTCCAATGGCGAAATTGTAGCCGATATCCGCCCAGCCAAGGGTGTCCATATGGTAAGATTGGATGTTCTTCATTTGAGTTTTGCAGGCTGCCGTGGTGCTACAATAACTTCCTTCCGAGTGATGGATGATGGTGTATCCTAAGTACTTCGAGAGAGTGGTCTTCGAAGTTGCAGTACGACCACCCCATTCCGACTTAGAAATGATGGTGATGGCATAGATTCCATGAAGGCCTAAAAAGAACAATGTTTGTGAAGTAAAAAACTGGAGGAGCTTTTTAGGAGCGGGCTTACAGGCAAATACGACAAGAAGTGTCAAGAAGATCTTGCTGGCCATTATTGTGGTAAAGACAAATATATGTGTGTCCTGTGGTTACTAACGGACATTTAAATACCATGCCAAGTTTGTGTTGAACAGGCGAAAAAGCTGGTCTATCTATCTAACCTGATTTGAAAAATCATGGAGGAGGGTTCTTAATGTGATTTATTGAATCGTTTCGTTAGATATCAATTGTTTGCTTTGGTGAGAGGTTATTTCATTGGATTTGAAATGTTTGTCAAATGTAGAAAGGAGCGATAAAATGGAAGAAATTCTTCGTATCATCCCGAAATCTATTTGTTTGACTATCTTGGCTTTTTACTACATTCTCAATTTAATTTAATAACAAATCGTATGCACGCATACAGTAAAAGTTTTTTCGTCAACTCGTCTGGCTCGTCGTTTTACTCTTAACAACAACATCATGCACCCTTAAGGTGACCTTCTGGCTTCGTGTTTCAATGAGTCCTAAGGCATATAGAGGGCGCCACTTACAAATCAAAAATTAATATTAAATTAATAATGTTTGTTAGTGATCTGTTTGTCTATTGGATATGGATTGGACTTTCGTTGCACTCTGGGTTGGCGATTCCTGGTAGAGGCAGTGTTGTAACCTGTAGCGAAGGCGTCCTTGCGTCCTTGTCTGGAATTTAAATGTAATTCTTCTTCTTCTTTTCTTCTTGTGGCGCTACAGACCGAGGTGTACCCGGGCCTCAACCAACATGCCTCTCCAGCCAGCACGATCTTTGGTCAACTATCTATAGTTACGCACTCCAAGTTGGTTAAGGTTCGCCACCTCAGTCTATGTCGTCCTCTGTTGCGTTGTCCCAATACCTCGGATTCAAAGACATTTCGGGCCGGAGCAGTGGTGTCCATACGCTCTATATGGCCTAACCATCTTGAGCGTTTTATTCGTAGGCGCTTGACCAGGTGCATGTCGCTGTACAGCCCATAGAGTTCGCCATTAAATCTTCTCCTTCAGATGCCATCAACGCAAACAGGACCATAAATCGCATGCAAAACCTTTCTCTCGAAAAGACTAAGGCCTTCTTCATCCGCTTTTGGTAGTGTCCGTTTTTCCGCGTCATAGAGTAGGACGGGGATGATATATAAAGCGAGCTTAGTCCTTCGAGAGAGGGCTTCATTGCTCAATTCCCTCTTGATCCCAAAGAAACAGCGATTGGTAACTGTGATTCTGCTTTTGATTTCGGTACTGATGTTGTTGTCCCTATTTACCGCGGAGCCGAGGTAGACGAATTCCTTGACTTCCTCGAAGTTTCTGCTGCCTAGTGTGACGCTCCGTCCGAGACATCGATGTTGTGTGTCCTTCCTTGATGACAGCATGTACTTTGTTTTGTCCTCATTTACCGCCAGACCCATTTTAGCCGCTTCCGCTTCAGTGCCAGCAAACGCCATTGACGGCTCGCTGTGTTCGTCCAATCACGTCAATGTCATCAGCGTAAGCTAGCAATCGAGCTGACTTCTGGAAGATCGTGCCTCTGGTGTTGACTTGTCAGTTACGCACGATCTTCTCGAGAATGATGTTTTAGGAAGTCACATGACAGTGTGTCACCTTGTCTAAGCCTTCTTTTTAGAATTTGAAAAAAAAAACTTTTTATTTTGGTTTCAGGATACCACCCTATAACGGAAAATAAAATACAGACGACCCTTCCAAATAAGGATCGCAGAGGAAATTATTTAAGATCCGCACTAGGAATTTGCTGCTTCTGTTAAGAAATAATTCCTTTCTCGAGGGCACCGGTAGATTTGGCATGCGAATTCGGGTATAGATTGTAACAGGCAAAAAAGAATGAATAGAAAGGAAGAGAAAGATTCAAATAGGAGATTATTTGGGATCTGAAAGCAATCGGGAACAGGCGCCTTTCTGACATCGGATTCCTTTTTTGTCTCTTAGAAAATTTTAAAAACCAACTCTGTTACAGAGTCAAACTTTGAAGAAATCGTAACAATTCCGTGCTATGTTTGATTTCTCTTGATAAAGGAGACTATAGACGACCGACTAAAATAGATGTAACACACCTTAAGATCACTTTAATGCAGTCAAGCGAAACACTCCCTCTGCCGCTGTTCCGCCTTTGATCTAATCAGGTGGCAGACTATCAGTTTAAATTAAATAAGAGCCTTTTGCAAGGACTCTTACCACAGAACAGCTGCTGGTGTTCTTTGAGAAAACCAAGGAACTATAGAAAATGTACTTTGCCGAAACATAAATCGACTTTAAAATGTAACCCTAGAAAACCCCAAAAACAACCCTGAAACCTATGTTCTATGTCAGGAATGCCGTTCTTCCCTTAATTCTCTTATTTCTTATTTCACAGACATCAAAGGAACATTAAAAATAACACAGGTTGCCGATTAGCTTGCTAGGCAATGGTTTAAAGAGGCATTTATAGAGCCGACATGACGATGGACAATGATTTAAAGAGGCATTTATAGATCCGACAAGGGACTGCCTTGGTCGCGGTTAATTTAGCATGACTTTCCAGGATGGAGGCAGACCAAGTGCATACTTCCAAATGTCAGCAAGAAATCTGTGACATTTTTGCTATCGCTAGTTAAGAAAGAATGCGGACAGATTGTTGGCATACAAACGAGACATTTCCACTTCGCTAAGCACTAAAGCGTGTTTGGGGTTAAAGATGAAAGTTTCAGCGACGCATTAAGGGAAGGTGAAGACACTGCAGAACACGCCTTTATTCGGTTCAGGTGGCGTCTATTCGGGGCTGATTTTCTCCGATTGATCAGGAAATTACGTTAAATGCAGGTTGCTGCCTAGTAGTACGATGGCCAAGTTTTCGAGTCTGAGCGCTCCAGTGCAGTCTCTCAGTTTCCAACAAAAAAAAGAGGATCTCTGTGTGCTCTTTCGTGGAAAAGGACTTACCAAATTCGTCTTTTTAAAGTTGGTAAATAACTGTGAGCCTGTTTTACTCATCTGAGACTTGAAGCACGTATAACAGGAAAAGTTTCTGAAGAAACTTAGGGCTGATACTTTTTTGACTGTTGAGCTATGAAATTATTGTTGTTAATTTAACCTTTTATACATTTGAAACATGGCGGTAAACTTACAGTTTGTAAGTAGCGAGAATCCTTCTAAGAAAGCAGTGACTGTTTGTTTTTTGCCACTACGTGAGCGTACCTAAAGTGAGAAGCCTTATAGGGCAGGATGAATTTAAACACTTTCTACACAGTAAATGACTTCTGAACTGTATCAGCACCTCAACGAAGTCCCACTTCTCTGTACTACAGCCACCACAAAAAGACAATATTCATCGTGGATTTGTCGTTTGGGGTAATCACAAGGGATTTTATTTCTCATTATACACTTGGAGTATATTACATTACACAGAAACAGTCGCGGGAGGAAAGTTTTCATTAAACCTTGTCGAGACGAATTTGGCCATCAATTTCTCCTTGATTTTGATAAGTTACTTTCAAATGCATTTATTCGATACCCTCTGCGCAACAGTTTTTTCTATTACGCCTAACCAAGGGTAGGAATTTACTTTAAATAGCAAACAACTAGAAAATAATAGTGTGTGCAGGAATACATACGAAGATGGCAGCAAACTGAGCAACGTCTAAACCCAAACCACAGTACAAAACGCAATCGGAAAAGTATATAAATGCACTCGCATATAACATCATTTTCCGAAACACAGTAGAAAACGAGAAATAACAAGGTCTTCATACAATTTGTACCAGCAGAGCGAGAGAGGGGAAAGAAAGAGAGAAACACAGTGTTCCCGGTGGTGAGTACGGAAGGTAACAAACATGACTTTTTCACAAACGAACATTCAGATGGGAATGAATATTTATTTAAAAGTTTGAAATTATGGAATCTATTCAGGGACTCATTATTCCCTTGGGCGATTGCTTTGCAGCTGAACACACCAGCAGCCAGAGCAAAAGCAGCACGTTGAACAAATTATCAAAAAAAAAAAAGAAAACGGAAACCTAACAGACAGTAATTTATTATTTGTGTACAAATAAATTTTGTGCACGAAATCTGAATGAAACGAAGCATGTGAATGCCAGTGTAACAGATTGAATTGAGTTGAAAACTGCAGTGATTGGTTCAGAAGAACGCTTAATAATAATAATTGTTGGTGCGACAGTCCACAGGGGGACCAGGGCCTAGCTTGCTCATCAACTACTCGTGTTGTGCGCGCTATTGTTATCTCACGAGTAGAAGGGACCTACAGTTTTTTGCCGACTACGAACGGCGAAGTTTGAAAAGCTTTCTTAGACAGTTATTACTTTCTCAGTATTGTCAGCAGTTCGAAAGAGGTGCTGCCGTGAAAAATTCGAGGTGTCTAGCCGTCAATCGAACCGAGACTCTTCGTGTGAGCGTCGCACTCTACCCGCTACGCCACGGCGGCCACAAGGAGAACGCTTACCCGCTTAAAATATGAAAAAGATAATAGAGGACTTGTATCATTTTATTATAGGGAATAAAAATGCCACAATTTTAGACTGCAGTAGTGTATGAAAGGTATTAGGGCACTTTTTCTTTTCACTATTGTGACCACTCCCAAGAAAATGGGTCTATAGGTTGTTACTTGACGACGCTGAAACATAAGATTTGCGAAGATTATTATGGGCAGTAAATACTCCTTGAATATCCTTGCATATACATTGCAGTGAGCAACAGTTCAGAAGAGGACCAATGCCTTGCTTCTTCAGGAACTACTAATGCTGTGAGTGCTACTGTTTTCTCACAAGAAGAAGGCACCTTCAGTTTTTTGCTATCCCAGAAGGCCGAATTTAAGAAGTTGACGAACAACACTTCCTGAACGTTACTCGAAAATGAGATATTCATAAATCAAACCTAATCGTGTGAAGGCCACTTCCTTTTTTACTTCGTCACGGCGTCCTTGAGAAACCCTTGCAACTTAAAAAGGGTACTACCTAGAAGGAAAAATCAAAAACAAGATGATCTGTTTAGAAATTGATGTGGCAATTGGCATACGAAGGTTGCCTTTTGGGCACTCTTAGCGTTGCAATCTGGCAACTGCCAGTTCTATCGTAAAGTTTGACATTTTTGAGATTATACATACTCAGAACGGTTTGACCTACGAGCGCTATTTGTGTTGTTTACAAGAAACTTAAAAGATTCATCTCGCCCAAAAAATGGAATTAAATCGTGAAAATTTTCGTGCGATTATTTTTTACAAATTTCGACGTGGATTAACTCAAAAACAGTGCATCGATGAACTTAATTCAATTTTTGACGATGAAGCCCATCAAGGACCACTGTTTATCGATGGTATGGTATGGTGGTCAACCGAGGTCGTAGTCCACTCCCAGGCGAATTTCGTGAAGGTCGTCCAAAACCAGTTGTTGTTCCGGAAACCATTGAACCATTGCTGTGCGGCAACTGATATTGGAAGATCGTCATGTGATGTATCGTGAGATTGAGACAACCTTAGGCATTAGTGAGACCAGCATACATTCAATATTGCATGAACATTTGACCGTCAAAAAAATTTGTTAGCTTTGATTCTCACACAATTTGTCAATCGCTCAAAAAAAGGCTCGTGTTGACTGGTCGAAAGAAATGCTCCAAAAATACGATCGCGGTGCTTCCAAACACGTCTATGATATCGTGACAGGTGATGAATTGTGGATTTAAGTGTTTGAGCCCAAAAGCAAACAGCAGTCGACTGAATGGGTGTTTCGAATTGAGCGAAATCCAACAAAAGTTGCTCGCGCACGAAGCACTTCCAAGCAAATAGTCGCCTGTTCTTTCGCAAAAACTGGACATGTCGCAACCGTCACACTGAAACAACGCAGAACACCCAATTCTGAGTAGTACACAACCATTTGTTTGCCAGTTGTCATCCAAGAAAACATGAAAACCAACCGCCGAAGACAAATTATTCTTCACCACGACAATGCGAGCACTTACACATCGGTTCAAACAACTGCATTTTAGAGCACTCAAAACATCGATTCGATGAGTCATCCACCGTATAGTCCTGGCTTGGCACCGAATGACTTCTTTTCATTCACGTACGTGAAAACTAAAATGAGGGGTCAACGTTTTTCGACACCTGAAGAAGCGGTTGATGCGTTCAGAATGCGTGTATTGGAGATACCTCAATCAGAGTGCTTCGACAATTGGTTCATGCGCATGCAAAAGTGTAATTTGGAATAATGAGGAATATTTTGAAAAACAATAAAACTATTTTCGATGATTAATATTTGTTTTTTGTTCTCTAATCCCTAAATATAAAAGGCACTTACTTTTTTTTAAATTAATTTACGTTCAAGTAATGTTCCCTCTTTTCTTTCTTGCTGATGGAATGTAATTCAATTCGGTTTTTGACCACTTGACAGGTCTAAAACTAAGCGGTTGTCGAGACGAAATTATCGGAAGATGCTTCGACGGCTCTTCTCGAAATCGGTATCAGTTGTTGATAGTCAACCATTGTCCTGGAAATCTCCCATGCATCGATTTCCCTTTTCTTTTTCTTTTCCGGCACGATCTTTCCAGCTGCCATCAAGTATGCAGTACAAGTTGTTTGAGATATTTCTCCATTTGTGTAAGCCGACTCAGCCTAGGCCGTCCTCTGTTGCGTTGTTCTAAAGACTCGAGTTCGACGATTTTTCGGGTTGGAGTAGTGGTGTACAAACGCTCTAGATGACGTAGCTATATTAGCGTTGTATGCAAAGGTGCTTGAATAGACGCATATCGCCATAAAGTCTATGAAGTTCGTCGATGGATCTTCTCTTCCAAATGATATCGTCATATCATCAGATCATATCATCATCATATCATATTAGAACCTTCTATTCGGGAAACCTAAGGTCTACCTCATCCGCCTTAAGTAACATCCAGGTGTCTGCACCAGAAAGCAGAATTGAGATGATCAGGCTGTTATACAATCTTTTTCTTTCTCGAGAGGGCTTTGTTAGTAAATTGCCTCTTGAACCCAACAATACAGTGATTGGGAAAAAAAATTCTGCGTTTTGTTTCCCTCGATGCTCCCTAAGAGAAACACAGGTTACTTCAGAAACTGGTGTACTGATGGCTCGTGAGTTCAACATATCTTTGGAACGGATTCAACACACACTAAAAAGTAAGCTTGGGCTCAAACGGCTTAATTTACTTAAAACGCGCGTCATTACACCGCAACAGAATGAAGTTGGAGTCGAAAGAGAAAAGAGTTGCTTAGCTTGCATAAAATTGATGAGTTGTGGAATTTGTTTTGTTTCAAGGAGTCGAGTAAAATTTAAACAAAACAAAAAACTCTTTAGTTTTCTTCTTCTTTTTCTCCTTTTTCTTTTTCTTCTTCTTCTTCTTTTTCTTCTTCTTTTTCTTTTTCTTCTTCTTCTTCTTCTTTCTCTTCTTCTTCTTCTTCTTCTTTTTGTGGCGCTACAGTCCGGGATGGACCTGGGCTTCAACCAACATCCCTCTCCAGTCAGGCAGCGTCGAACTCTGAGCTAGTTTCAGGGAGACTCGGTCGGCAAAGTTCCCAGCAATCGGTTGCGATTGTAACTTTTCGACATCAAACCGTTTTGGCCTTTCTGGACTCCGTTGCTCTCTCGATATCCGGGTTCTTACCTTGGCTACAACAAGGTGATGATCTGAGTCAATGTTTGCACCTCGGAAGGTTCGGACATCGAGAATACAGGAGGAGTGTCTATCGTCGATCGCAACGTGATCAATCTGGTTGACGGTTGATTGATCAGGAGATCGCCAGGTTCCTTTATGAATGTCCAGGTGTGGGAACCGCATGCTAGCTACAGAGAGGTTTCGCCCCGAGGCGAAGTCCAACAGCCTGAGTCCGTTTCCGGATGTGTTGTCGTGCAGGCTGTGTTTACCGATGACTCCAGCAAAGATGTCCTCCTTTCCCAGCTGAGCGTTGAAATCTCCTAGAACGATCTTGGTGTCATAGCTGGGGCATCGATCGTATGTTCTTTCTAGGTGATCATAGAAGTCTTCCTTGATGTTGTCATTCTTCTCCTCTGTCGGGGCGTGAGCGCATATTAGGCTGATGTTCCCGAATTTAGCCTTGATGCGGATCATCATGAGGCGTTTGCTGACGGGGTCGTAGCTCAAGACTTTTTGCCTAAGTCTGCCTCGAACAACAAATCCGCATCCGAATAAGCGCTGCCTTCTCTCTCTATAGCAATTGCTGTAGTAGATATCTCAGTTCTTCATCGCTTTTATGCCAGGCCCATCCCATCGCACTTCCTGGATGGCAGTAATGTCTGCCTTGTAGCAATCAAGGGCCTCCGCAAATTGTTCGGCTTCACGTGGCCTGTTAAGTAACCTCACATTCCACGTTCAAAACCGAAAATCAATGTCCTTTAAACGTTTGCTGGGGTCGTCAACGGGTGATCTTTCACTATCCGAGGCATGTTTTTGTCTCTGAACTAATGATGTTTAACGTGGTGAGGAAGTTACCCTCACGCACAACCCACAGACTGGTAGGCCAGGCACATTATTTAAACCCTCGGGCAGAGGGACTCCATACAACGGGTGTTGCGATGGCTATCCATGTGACAGTGCGTCACCTTGTCTAAAAAAAAAAAGACTAAAATTAGCAGCAGCAATTCAAGAAATCGAAACGAGCGGTGGTCGAAGGTAATTGAGGTAATTTGTATAGGGAAGCAGCTTATCTGGAGTGGAGTAAGCTAAAGTTAAAACGATGCCATCAACGTTTAGGCGACCGTAAAATTGTTTGAGAGGCAGTGATAAAACCTTGAGAAGACAGACATTTCGTTCAAAGACCGTGGACATTTCGACAAAAACCACCACAGCAAGCACGCGTCAACAGAGATTGACTTAAAAGTAATGTCCCAAACTTTATGGATTGGAAGTTTACTTGAGGGAAATCGGATTTTACCTTGGCATTAAAAACACCAAAGTTTGTACCAACTCAAACAAGAACTTCCCCAGGAATCTTGATCTTGCGAGCAGCATGCGATGCATTCTTCGGTCGCCTTAAAGCCATTAATGTCAGAGGTAGACATATTGAAGACTACTATTACAATTTGAAATTTAATGTATTTTCCACGTTTTTGCTTTGACATTGTGGTATTTCAAAAAGTTGTAGTTCAAGTCATTCATCCTATATATATGTGCAAAAATTCGTCTTCATAACTTAAGAGACATAAATAAAACCCCAAACGACATACCCAATGTGCGTCTAAAGCCCTCACAATCAAGCTCTTCGCTGTCCACTCTAAGAGAAAATTTCCTTAAATTACAAAGAAATTTTCCCACCCTCCGTCAGAAAGTAATTACACCGACTAATCGCATGTCATAAGACAGAAAGTTGAAACAAAATATCATCTGCTCAGTTTAAGACGAAATATGATTTTGAATTAGAACATCCACGCGTACATTTAAATTTGAAAAATTTCTCCCAGCTGCAGACAGACGTTTTGATGCGGAATTAAAATGAAAGTGTCCTTGAATTTAATTGTCTTGTCGTTTGCCTCTGTCACCATTCATGTCGCCCGCATTCAACCACAGCAACACATTTCATCTTCCCAAATTGACTTCCCTGTAACTTACGGTTCTTCAAGCCCTCCCGTTTGTGAAAGTGATTGTTATATTATTTTAAAAGACAAATTTCTTCGAATCCTGCCACCTGGGTGTTTGGCATCCTTAATTACACCTGCCATTGACAGAGTTTGGTGAAAACAGATTTACTTCTTCGCAATATTTTCGACGCACCTGCGACTCGCTGCGATGAAATTACAAAATATTCACACCCGCTGGGTATAGAAACATCGCTGAAATTGTTTCTAATTTGTTTAACATGTATTAAAGCTGATTTGAAATTGTCATCCCCCTTCTTTGGTTTGGCGCGCAATGGTGGCTTCGTGCTTTCTCGGGTGAATAGAATTTTTGACAATATCTTAAGTGTAAATCAATCAATTGTCAGAGACGCACTTGTTACAGAAACACACACGTCGGAAGTGAATGCGATAGACGGTGTTCCGCTTTGCTCTCTTTTATGCAGACACATCGCTTTCGAGGGACAATCAGAATTAAAGCTTCGCCCTTACGCCCTTAAGAGCTTCGCCCTTATAGAAAGAAAAATTAGCCACATGTATTAGGGGAAAATCCTTTCATTTTCCTATTTTTGTTAGCTCTTCTTCCACTTCTCTGCACTTGTTGCGCAAGTTGACTTGGAAGCGGTGAGCTTGTGTTTACGTTCTATATTGCTGTACATTGTGACTGTGTTTCTTTGTCAAAGTATCCGTCATTCTTTCTTCCTCTTCCTCTTATGTGATAAATGGAAGTCAGAAAACTGAAATTCTGCTTCGAATGAGAGCACAGAGAAAGTAGCTGATTGTCGATGAACTGATGTGGGAACTGCGCTCAATCCTTTCCACATTTTGACAAGACTTCAGGGACTATTCACTGTCTACTCTTGGTTATGAACTGTTATTACTTTTCCTTGAAAAGAGCTCAAGCTTATGAAAGCAGGTGAAAATCAAACTGACGTCTCACCGCAGTTGAAAATCGAGGAGACCGGCATAATTGCGACGGAAAACGCTTTGAAGAATTTTTCTTTAAATCGATAAATACCTACTAATGAGATGCAGTGTTTTGCAATGCAATGCTTTAAGTTACAGACAACACAATATCATTCAACTCATAGAACTACACACCAAAGTTGGGTTTGGATATAACAGAAAAAATGGATGGATGAAAATACGTTTAAGTCCACAAGAGATCATAGCCCTGCATACAGAGGCGAAGGATCCTACAGTTTGCTGTCGACATCGAACAGATGTGGGATTTGGTTTTACGTGATCACCTGCCTTAACGGCTTATATCACGGGGAACCTTTTTCCCAAGAGTCGCAGAACGCAAGATTAAACGCCTTAGTTACCCAAGTACCAAACTGAGATCAGGCTTGAGGGGCAATCACCCCACCTTGGTTTGATGCGAAGCCTTTCTAAAACCTCTTCCGCTTCTTGGGTCGCAGCACCCAGTTGAGAATGCAACTCCACACTGAGAAGGGATAGTCCCCTAACCGACTTGCCTAGTTCTGCTTAAACAATGTACTAGACAAGTCAGCACAGTACACTATCATCGACTCTACCCGCGATGTTAGGTGTTAAACCACAGCCACCACGATACTCCCACAAGGGGGCCTACCGCACGGTCAGGCTGGAATCGAAGTTCCAGGGGCTCCTGACCTCCCGTGGCACCAGAATATAGCCTCTGGTCAAGCGTTCACTACTAGTCAGATTCCCTCAAAGCCTGGGTCTGTTAGCCGCCATCCCGCCACAGATGGTCTTTTCTCCATCAGTGTTTCCGTTGTCACTATAAATAGTGATACGGATGTGACTTTGAATCATGTGATTCATAGATCCAGTCACATCATCTGGCGTCGACATCGAACAGCAGTCGATACAGTTGTTGTCACAGTTTGCTGTCGACATCGAACAGCAAAAAAAATCACAAACAATTACTTTTCCTTTTAAAGAAGCTGGACAAATATATTCTAGTCTTTATGGTTCCGATTAAAAGAATCAATAGCATTTGTATACATGTAATCAACTCTCAATAAACATGTGCCTTCCAATTTCAATTCTTTCAAGTCTTCATCTAAAGCAGAGAGCGGGCCCTGCAAGAGTCTGTAGAAATTATTAAAAGGTCTCTGAGTATCAAAAAGGTTACTGTAGCCGCCTTTCTCGATATAGAAAGGACTAGATATCATTCCAAGATCCTTTTAAGATCTAAGACTTCATACATTTCAGCCGGTCGCATAAATAAACAAAAGAAACGGAATGCAATATGCAGACGTAAGGTTTGTTAAAGGATTGCCCGTTCAATCAACACAAACGCGCCTGTGAAGTGTCAACGACCGCGTGATTATTTTGGCGAAAGAAATAATAAGGCAGGAATTGCTTCCTCGTGTACGGAAAAGAAAACACTCTTTGGTTTATGAATGTCCACATATATTTTTGCGTGTGATTAAGGAATGGGAATAGTTCCTAACTGAGTAGGATACGAAAATCAATGGATCTTAAGCTGTGATATGGCTCTATATTCATTTCATGATGAATGGAATCCTGATTGAGTAATTTCGCATGATAAAGTGTCTTGCTGCACAACTATGGCTTGCTTTAAAATTAAGTTAAGTTAAGTTAATTAACATAAATTACGTGACATTTGGTTGAGTAGACAATTTCCTCGACTTGTGGCTTGAACTAAATTTTTAAAATGTGGCTCAGTATATTTCCACTCAGGTTTGGCGAGCTTATGACTTGCACAATGAAGTTGTGAAGAGCATCGTTGGTGCGCGATCTGAAATACTGCTAAAAGATTTGCTAAGAGAAAAAATGAGCTGTGACTGACGGCAACTAAAGGATGTTTTATCTGAGGCTTAATGGCAGCCTACATAACATTTACAAACATAACAAATATATTATTATAAAATGACTGTTTAGCACGTATAGAAAAAGCTACACGCCGAAAAGTCTCTGAATTCGAACCACTGGGGCAACACATCAAATGGCATCCCCCGCATAAAATGTGTAAAATAAAATAACAGAACATAGTTCCGGGACATATAGGGGGCGCCACTAACAAAAATTATTTTTTTAATATTAATTTTTTTGTTAGTGCCACCCCCTATATGTCCGGGATTTATTGAGTAATGTGTGTGTTGATTGATGATGCATCAATGTGTTCTTTGATACATAATCAAACACATCAAACATCAAACACGGATCGGATTAAAGTTTAAAATAAAATAATAATATGTACTAGTAACAATAAAAGCTGTGTTTTATTATACAAGTATTAACAGAATTGTCTAGAAATTGTAGAGAATTGTGTTTTTAAGTCAGAATCAATTTGGAATTATGTTTTTTTTTTATTTTCCATGCTTTCGACGACTCCATCAAACTGTGCTGTTGCATAATTTATTTCTTTAAATTCTAGATTTTTCACGATAAATACAATTTTTGGCTATTGTGCAATGCCCCAGGTGATTAGTAAGTGCATTCGGCAATTCAGACCCAAAATTTTTATTGATGATTTTATTGATTTAAGCGTAGGCATCACTCCGAATGAAAATTAAAGCTAAAAGGGATCCTATTCTGCTGTGAATTAAAATGTAGAACACCATTAAAAGTGAATCTCTTATCGCGTAGATTGATTTCAAATTCAATTAAATGACGAATGAAGCTAATTTCTCTTTCCTAAAACGCCTCTGGTGAACTCATAGTATGCACATGTCCCACTAAAGACTTTTTTGGGGTAAATTTATGAACCCTGGTTTCAAACCACAACGTAAAGGTGAAACCACTTCAATTGATTTGATCTCTACATCAATTGCTTTTACCAAGCAGCCACAAAATGCCTTCCAAATGTCAATTGCCTAATCACCAGCACAGTCACAGCGTCAGAAATATTCGATATCACAGACAAATCTCATTTTCAAACAGATCATCCTTCGAGGGAGCCTCTTGAGTGACACTCTCACATTCAATTTCAAGTAGACACCTGTGGTTGTGCACTTCTCCCTTTGAGATAATGCCAGGATGTAATCAATCAATCAATCAACGGAATTTCCTTCACACTTTAACGAAACAACTGCCTGTGGTGTGCGAATGGAACCGTAATGGGGATGAGGTGCTCTCGCCCACTTACATGCTACACGCGTAACTGTTTTAAGAAATTTGTAAAAAAAATTGACACTTTGAGTAATGTTGTCTTGACGAATAGAGGGAGTCGCCCGCTGACTTGTAGGAAATATTGTTTTTTTGTTAACTTTAAAGGAAACTCTACAGATAGGTGGAAAAAATTTAAAATTCAGAACGAATGCTAAGATGGATGTAGTAGGAACTCTGTAGTGGAATAACATCTGATTAAGAAATAAACCATTTCCGAGAGGCATATTAATTTCGCAGTTGCATAGTGGGTAGAGGACGACGCTCACACGCCGAAGGTCCAGGTTCGATTCCCGGCTGAAAACCAAGAATTTTCCACAGCACCACCTCTTTCGGGCTGCTGACAACAATTAAACAGTAATAACTGTCTTAAAAAGCTTCTCAAACTTTGCCGTTCGGAGTCGGCAAAAAACTGTAGGTCTCTTCTACTCGTGAGAGAACAGTAGACCGCACAACACGAGTAATTGATGCGCAAGCTAGACCCTGGTCCCTCTGTGGACTGCCGGACCATACACTTATTATTATTAGAATAACTCACTCGATGTTGGTAATCTTAGGAATAAAAGTCGTCCACTCCACCTGACATAAGTGCAAGTCCACAATGGAGAAAATCTTCATTTTACGGCAAATACTGGAAAAGACCCAAGAAATACAGATCGACACTCATCTATTCGTCGGTTTTAAGGCCGCATATAAAAGCGTTCTTGGGGTTTTTGTATTCCTACCAAACTCGTCAGATTGTGTAAAAAGACGACTGAGAACACTAGCTTCAAGGTTGGTAACTAACTCACCGAGACCTTCAATGTCAAAAAGGGGTTAGACAAGGCGACGCGCTATCATGGCACTTCTTTAACATCATTTTTGAGAAGATCGTGCGTAACTCATAAATCAACACCCCAGGCACAACCTTCCAAAAGTCAGTTCAATTGCTACGAGGTAATTCGCGGTATCGGGGTGAAACTGTGGTTATATATATAAATTGACTAATTAATCAAGTAATACTATTATTAGTGCATCCATGTAAAATTTCATATAAATGTGATTATTAATTCGCGTTTTATCTATAGTTAAACAGAATCATAATGGCAACTGAGATGTAGATTGTGAAAATTGAGCATTACGCTATAATAAAATTTCTCACTAAGCAATTAAAAAGTCAAAAAACCATTCATGAAAAGATTGTGGCTGTTTACCAGGGTTCTGCACGTTCATTATCAACTGCGTAAAAGTAATCAAGTGTGCTTAAGAGAGGCAGAGAGAACATTGAAGACGACTCCGGCTCCGGCGACTGCTTGTACGGGAGAAAGCATCAAAGAAGTCGAAAAACTTGTTCTTGAGGATGCCGGAATAAAGGTGAAAATGATGCCAGATTTCACCAAGCCTTCAACTTGTACCACTCACACCATTCTTCATGACCATCTTAACCTTTCAAATGGCAGTGCAATGTGGGTGCCACGAATGTGTGAGGATCGCATGCTGTAGAGAGCTTTTGTAGATGTGTAGTGATAACGCAGACGGTGTAATGGATCGAATTGTTACTGGGAACGAAACATGGGTCCACCACTATGACCCTGAAAGCACACAAGAGTCCATGCAGTGGCATAAAAAAGGAACAGACCCCCCGAAGAAGTTCAAAGTCACCGGAAGTTCACGTCTGCCGGGAAGCTCATGGCCACAGTTTTTTGGGACTCATAGGGAATCTTGTTCTTTGAGTACAAGAGAAAAGGTGAAACCACCAATGCCACAGCCTTCGCTTCCACTTTGCATAATTTGCGGGAGGAAATTAATAAGAAATGACGGGGTAAAATCGCAGCGGGTGTGTTGCTTCTTCATGACAACGCTCCTCTTCACACCGCGAGCGTTTCCAAGGCTGCTGCGCGAGATTGTGTTTTCGAAGAGTCCACACCTTGCCCCAAGTGATTATTTCCTGTTTCCGGATTTGAAAAAATGTCTTCGTGGAAAAAGATTTTTGGATGATGAAGAATAAATGAGTATTTTGCAATAAACCCTATAAATGGGTTTTTTTTTCAGGGCTTAAAAATCCTATCTCAAGATGTAACGAATGCATTGAAGTAAGACATGTTTATTTGGATTTACGTGATCACCTGCCGTTAAGGCTTAATACCACGGGGTCCATACACCCATAGTCAGGAGAACGCTGACTAACGCCTTGGGGATCCCAAGTACCAATCTGAGTTCTTGTCTTAAGGGACAGTCTCTCCTCCTTGGCAAGGAGCGAGGCCTTTCTAACACCTCTGCTGTTCTTTGGGTCACAGCACCCGGTTGGATGCAACTCCACATCGAATCAGAAGTACTTTTCCATAACCATTTGACTCTATCTGACCCAGGTAACTGGGGCAGATCAGATAATATAGCATGGTTAACTACTTCCAACTCTCCCCGCGATTTGGGTACAAACCACAGCGCATTGAAGTAAGAGGAGATTATACTGAATAATAAAAACCATTTAAATTGAATTAGCACTTGCTTTCATATCGATACCGATAAGCCCCTCGTAGCTTACGCTGATGTCATTGACGTGATTGGATAAACACAGCGAGCCGTCAATGAGAGGTTTGCTGGCCTTGAAGCGGATGTGACTAAAATTGGTCCGTCGGTATATCAGAGTAAATCGAAGTACATGCTGTCGTCAAGCAATGGCACACAACATTGGCATCTCGGATAGACCGTGACGCTAGTCAGCAAAAACTCCGAGGAAGAAGAGGACTTTGTCTACCTCGGCTCGCGGTATATGGGAACAAAAACACAAGTAATAATAATAATAATAATTGTTAGCGCTACAGTCCAATAGGGGACCAGAGCCTAGCTTGTCCATCAACTACTCGTGTTGTGGGCTCTACTGTTCTCTCACGGGTAGAAGGGACCTACAGTTTTTTGCCGACTCCGAACGGCGGAATTTGAGAAACTTTCTTATAGAGTTATTATTCTTTAAGTCTTGTCAGCAGCTCGAAAGAGGTGTTGCCGTGAAAAATTCGAAAAATTGGTGTTTAGCTGGGAGTCGAACCTGGACCCTTCAGCGTGAGAGCGTCGCACTCTACCCACTACGCCACGGCGACCACAAAAATACAAGTACTGAAACAAAACGCAGAATCACTCTTGCCAATTGCTTTTGCTTTGGGCTGAAGAAGCAACTAAGTAGCCCCTCTAAGAGGGTTCTAACAACAGCTCAAAAATCCTAGTCCTGATTAACGCCGAAAACTTGGACGCTAATCAAACTGGATGAGGTACTTTTTTTAAAAGAAAATCTCTACATGTTTTTTTTCCCGTTGATTGTTTTTGAAAGAGAAGATTCAACTACGAACTTTAAAGACTGGAAGGTGGAGTGCGTTTTATTAAGCGTCTTCGGATACAACAGTTTAAATGACTCCGTCATTGGGACAACTCTGCTTCAGTTGGAAAATTTTTCCAATCCAAACGCAATAAAGGAAAGTCTAGGCTGAGATGGCGCCCACAACTTGAAACGGACCCTAATCGACTTGGAGTGCTCACTCGAGGTAGCTGGCGAGAAATCGTGTTTGCTAAAGAAGCATCTTGGTTGAGGCCCAGGTCCACCACAGACTGTGGCGCCATACGAAGAAGAATATGTCCAAAAAGCAATTTTCGAAAATATTTGAAAATATTTGAAATATTTGAATGAGCTTTATGCCGCCAGTCGCAACTAGGGTGTTATTCACAGGCATGATGTGGTACTTAGGACCAACGCTAGCCCTGGTCCCGTGAAGTCATCATATCTGTTATCATATTAATCTACAGCATATTTATTAATTTTTTTTGTCGAGTGCGACGCTCACACGCCGAAGGGTCTAGGTTCGACTCCCAGTTCAACACCAATTTTTCTAATATTTCACGGCACCACCTCTTTCGAGCTGCTGACAACACTCAAAGAGTAAAAACTGTCTAAGAAAGCTCAAATTTCGCCGTTCGGAGTCGGCAAAAAACTGTAGGTCTCTTCTACTCGTGAGAGAACAATAGCGCGCACAACACGAGTAGTTGATGAGCAAGCTTGGCCCTGGTCCCCTTTGGACTGTAGCGCCAACAATTAAATTAATATTTATTAATTTATAGACATGTGCAAGGATGCACAACACACAAAGTCCTTTTAGCCATTTACTGACTAAAATTGTTTAACAAGCCTTCAGAAGAATCTGAGTTTTTTCCTCCTCCTTTCGTTGTTGCTTTCAAACAAACCTACACCTGAAGAGGATCCTTAACCGTTTGCCGTATATCCCGCGTTTTATCAGTGTACCACGATGACGCTTTCGACCTATTTGAGTTCCCTACATTCTTGAAAATTACTCGAAACTGCTATAAAAGTTTGCAGCAGTGGATGGAAAGAGAAAGCTAACCACATCCTATTGGTCAGCTATGCAATATTGCGAAATGTGTACACCGCTTGAGGAGTTGTAAAAGTTTCTGATTATGCGTACGTCAACAAGTGCATACTGTCCATACGCTCCCTTGGTAAGTTTAATCGTCTTCGAAATTCATTTTCAGGCAATTGAATCATTCAGCGCCTTTCGAGAGCCGTCCAAGCTCTTGCGTTTTAAGGGAAAATTCAACTTTGTTACCGAAGTTAGAAGAACTTGAAGCGATATGCAATTTGGTTGCGGTGAGACGACTGACCGAGTTTCAAAATCAGCTCGGAAAAGTTTTCACTTTGCTGAACTTGTCTTCTTGAAGGAAATTAAATAAATGGCTTTTAAACTTAGAAGTTAGGTTTTAGATTTGTTTTCGAATGTGGGCAGTTAAGTATTTAAGTTGGGGATTATTTTTAGAGTGAAATCGATGGAAGTCATAATTAAATGTGTGTGGTGTCGAGTTAAGGGGAACTGCATACTTGAAAATGGGAAAATTTGAGAAACTCTTTGCGGATTACTGGTTTTCTATAATGGTCAAAAAGTTGAATGTACATTCGGCTGAATTTCTTAGCCATGGCGGTTACAAAGCACCTTATAAACTGTTTGTACACAATAAGGTCAAAGTGAGGAAACATTAATGTTTGGCAAGTCTGCGAAACAAAAGTTTAGAACAAACCCAAACAGAGAAGCACTCCCTTCCGATGCGTGAATTAAGGTTCCATTACTCAAACTGCGAGATTACGAACCTGACTGCTTCCGGACAGAAAGAAGACCATTTTGCTCGCTTCACCTTTCAAGAAATTTTCACAGAAACGGAAAACAACAAAAAGTTCATAGATGTGCCAAAGTCACACAAATGATTTATCGTCGATTTTTAATATTTTATGTGAATTATGTCTGTCATTCCGAAGCTCCATCAAATCACCCCGAAATGTCCTGCGACATTATTTATGGGCACACAACACTTCACTTTGACAAAACAATTTCAAATGGCCACTCCGGACAAACTGTGAGGCAGGTTTTCATTCAACTTAATCACTTCTTGTTGGCACATAAATCTATTGCCGCTCCCAGTCAGCTTTCAGGGCGGCCTGTCCCCGCACTAATTGTTTTCAACTGTCATCACTCGAGCGGTCGTTCCCCCCCTCAATCCACTCGTTATTTAATGCCCATTGACAGCGAAGGATTTATTCCATTAAATCTCGCAACGACTCATCGACCTTTTCTCTCCACACCAGGGTTCTTCTGATCTGCCAATTAGATAACCAACGGAGGGGAAAAATAAAATAAATAAACAAAGAAGAGGCAAATGGGAGAAAAAAAAACCTTTCGTTAGGCGGTTGAAAGCCATGCCTCATCGCTAGGTACGGTGAGTACGCTTCAGCATGGGAACAGCTCATGAAAGTATATCCTAATTAAATGCGATCAGATAGAGGAAGTTTATTTATTTTGGGGAAATTTCATTTCGCCCGAGTAAGTGTGCGATGTGTGGGTGTGCGTGATTCCATTCTGCTCCGGCAGAGCCCTCCTCTGTTGCGCGGTGTGTGGTAGATAACATTTTGGAGCGGTGATTGGCATTTACTTATCTACCGGTAATACTGTTGAACTACTGTGGTGTAGTGTGGCAAATTATGTCATGCTTGACAAAAGTGAGAATGAGGTACTTATTGGGGGGAGGAGGAGGGCTATCAGCTTATTTTGTCTGAGCTGGGAGGCTCTACTCTCTCTCGTAGTGAATATGGTTCTGAACTGGGATATTTTGTCCCCTCTGGTTGGCTCTACACTCTCTCGCAGTGGAGATGGTTATGAACTGGGATTATTGGTTAAGTATGAAAAAGATCCAAAGAGACTTCTTTTTATAGTCAGACAAGGGAGTACCGGGGACGATGGTATATACGTGGTACACACTTGAGCCAGAGACAATGTAGTCTACCGGGGACCATTTTCACGTTTAGTCCGTGATGGGAGTGTTGGAAGGCGAGAGGATTATGTGAGAGTTATTCCATCAGGTTTGTTAGAAACTACCCAGACCGGATTACAGCGGTAGCCTCTGAAAATTTTTATAGATTGTCATCTGGAGAGAATAATGTATCCTTCCTTTTCTTCCGTGGACCAAATGGGGTTAAGGGAAATGTTCAAATTCAAATGCCAGAATACTGTTTGAAAATTCCACTCTTAAAACAGAATTTAATTACTCTTCGTAATGCTTTAAACAGTCGATTGGAGTGACGAATCGGTTTTGAGCTATATTTTCATTAATTTAAAAATTTTTTTGACTTAAGTTTCGAAGATCAAGGTTGGCATTGATTGTGAAACTAATTTCGTCAACTAACCTCATCAAATTTGATTCTAAAATGACTCGTCCGACTTATAAGTACAAGAAAAAGTCAACAACGTTCCGATCTGAAAATGTCTTTGTAAAGTTAGGTTCCCATGAAGATATTGACACAGAAAGACTTGTTTTTTTCATTCATCCCTATTCCCTGGCCTAGGGAAGATGATGGAACGGACGGACTGTCCGCAAATTTGAAGATGATCTGGTTGGGCGCATGCTCCAGCTCATTTGTGAGATATGGTCGGAGAAAAGCATGCCCGGTTCGCAAGAAAGGGGAACCCTTTTACTGCTCCAACTATAGAGGGATCAGCTTCTGACTATAGAGGGATCAGCTTCCGACTATAGAGGGATCAGCTTCCTGAACATCGCATACAAGATCCTCTCTGCCGTATGGTGTGAGTGTCAGAAATCGTTTGTCAACAACCTGATAGGTCCCTCAGTGTGTTTCAAGCCAGGAAAGTCTACAATAGACTAGATCTTCACTTTAGAACAAGTCCTAGAAAACACTCAAGAAGTGCAAATCAACACTCATCACCTCTTCGTCGATTTTAAGACCGCATTTGACAGTGTGCATAGAGACGAGCTATACAGTGCCATGTATAGTTTAAGTATTCCTACCAAACTCCTCAAATTGTGTAGGATGACGAAGGAGAACTCTCTCTGCTCCGTTAAGGTCGTTAACGAACTTACGAAGAAGATCTTGCGTAACTTACATGTCAAAAGCAGAGGCAAGATCTTCTTAAAGTCAACTGAACCGCTAGCTTAGGGGGGCGACATTGATGTGATTGAATTAACACAGCAAACCGTCAAGAAGGCATTTGCGGACATTTAAGCTGAAGCAGCTAAAAATGGGTCTGGCGTTTAGAGAAGGCAAAACAAAGTACATTTTGTCGTCAAGGAAAGTCACACAACAACGACGAATCGGACAGAACGTTACAATTGGCAGCAGAAACTGGAGGTACAAGAGGACTTCGTCTACATTGGCTCCGCCATAAATAGGGGCAAAAAAATCAGTATCAAAGTCAAATTCAGAATCACTCTTACGAATCGCTGTTTCTTTGCGCTCAAGACTCCTCTCTCGAAGGACTTAGCTTGCTTTATATAACAGCCTAATCATCCCAGTCCTACTTTATGGCACGAAAACCTAGACGTTACTCAAATTGAATGAGTCTTTTCGAAAGAAAAATTCCAAGAGAAACGTGTTACGTGCGATATTTGGTCCTGCTTACGTTGATGACATTTGGAGGAGAAGATTCAGCAACGAACACTTTGGGCTTCACGGTGGCATGCACCCTGTCAAACATCTTCGGATGCATAAGATCGCTGGCCAATGTTGAGCGTATGGACACCAGTGCGCTGTACCGGAATGCGAAATATTGTACGAGGGTTGCCTTTTATATTTCGGGATTGGAGAACAAAAACAAATATTAATCATCGAAAATAGCTTTATTGTTTTTAAAAATATTCCCCATTAAGATCTATACACTTTTGCATGCGTTTGTACCAATTATCGGAGCACTTTTGCCACTCTGATTGAGGTATCTCCAAAACATGCATTCTAAACGCAACCACCGATTCTTCAGGTTTCGGAAAACGTTGCCCTCTCATTTTATTTTTTACGTTCGGGAATAATAAGAAGTTATTCGGTGCCAAGTCAGAACTATACGGCGGATGACTCATCAAATCGATGTTTTGAGTGCTCAAAAATGCAGTTGTTTGAGCCGATGTGTGAGAGCTCGCATTGTCGTGGTGAAGAGTGGTCCGTCTTCGGCGGTTGGTTCGCCTGATTTCTTGGAAGAGAACTGGCAAACAAATGGTTGTGTATCACTCAGGATTGACTGGTCTGCCTTGTTCCAGTGATTCGTTTGCGACATGTCCAGTTTTTCCGAAAAAACAGGCGACCATTTGCTTAGAAGTCCTTCGTGCATGTGCAACTTTTGTTGGATTTGGCTTTATTTGAAACACCTTTACAGTCGACTGCTGTTTACTTTCGGGCTCATACGCGTAAATCCACGATTCATCACGTGTCACGATGTCATAGACGTGTTTCGAAGCACCGCGAACGTATTTTTGGTGCATTTCGTTGACCAATCGCCTTTTTTTGAGTGATTGACATATTGTGTGGGATTCAACGCAAAAAAAAATTTTTTACGATCAAATGTTCATGCAATGTTGAATGTATGATGATCCCACTAATGCCTAAGGTTGTCTCAATCTCACGATATGTCACATGACGATCTTGCAATACCAGTTGCCGCACAGCATCAATGGTTTCCTGAACAATAACTGACTTTGGACGACCTTCACGAAATTCATCTGGGAGCGAACTAGGACGTCGGCTGAATTCTCCACACCATCGATAAACACTGGTCCTGGTTGGAACTTCATCGCCAAAAATTGACTTAAGTTCATCGATGCACTGTTGTTGAGTTAATTCACGTCGAAAGTTGTAAAAAATAATCACACGAAAATTTTCACGATTTAGTTTCATTTGTTGGGCGAGATGAATCTTTTAAGTTACACAAATGGCGCTCGTATGTCAAAACGTTCTGAGTATGTACAAACTTTCGTCAAACGAAAGAAAATGTCAAGTACGGCTTAGTGCCTTGAAGCAGTAGCCATATCTAGAAGAGTATGTGATATTTTATTTGTTGGCGTATCAACACAGAAATGGCCTAGGCTATAGCCTTCTCAAGAAGTGCCTGTTTTTGTTCCGTCCGGAGTTTTTCATCGACTGCGAAAGGCAAGTTTTGAGAAATTTTTTTTTTCATAGGCAGTAAGTACTTTGTTAGCAACAGACTGTGTAAAAACAGTGCGACATATATTTTTTGTTTATATAAAATATAAATATATGTTTTTGATATATATTTTTTATTTACTGTTTTTTCAATTCCTTAATTCTGGCTAAAAAACGCTCAAACTAGTTCTTTAATTTACAATAATAAAACACGATCTTACTGGCCATATGACTTGATCAAATCTAATAATAATAATTGTTGGCGCTACAGTCCAAAGGGGGACCTGGGCCTAGCTTGCTCATCAACTACTCGTGTTGTGCGCGCTACTGTTCTCTCACGAGTAGAAGGGACCTACAGCTTTTTGCCGACTCCGAACGGCGAAATTTGAGAAGCTTTCTTAGACAGTTATTACTCTTTGAGTGTTGTCAGCAGCTCGAAAGAGGTGGTGCCGTGAAATGTTAGAAAAATTGGTGTTGAACTGGGAGTCGAATCTAGACCCTACGGCGTATGAGCGTCGCACTCTACCCACTATGCCACGGCGACCAAATCTATTCTTATATTTATTAACCTTTCATGTATTCATGTGTTTCTTTCGTTTTAATTTTAAAGACAGTTTTCATGCAAACTTATTACTACGAAAAGATTAAGAAAAAACTTAGCAATCTTATGTATTTTTTTTATAAAACTAATTTATTACTAATTACTTTTTTTCCTATTTTTATTAATTCATTATAGTAGGTTATACAATATGTTTAGTAACAAACTTTGTAATAATAAGAAGACAAAATCATTCTTTAATCTATAAAGTTAGTGTCGAATGATGTGGTGACACAGGAATACAAACAAATGAATGTGTGGCAAAAGAAGAAATAATAACAAAACGAGAAGTGAGGTGAACATAGGCAAATATGGAAAGCAAATCTTTCTGGCAAAGTTTAGGGTACTTACTTAAACCGAAAAAGTGTCTTAAAGCATGCAAACTAGAGTAAAACATTTTTTTTTCGTTTTTTTAATTTTTGTTTGTAACCTATCCTACCTAACCTAGCCTAAATGTAAGTTGGCAGCAGGAGACTAACAATCAGCTTTTTAAGCTGACAGCAGCTGGGGCACTTGATGTGGTTCTTGCCACCGATAAAAATGCCTATCCCTTTCGACCTCATTTCTGTCGCGACTGCGGATGGATGTGCTTAACCGAAGATCACCCGGACTTACGATTCTTATAATACTCTCGTAGAGCATCCGCGTGTCCACTGTCCGTCTTACGATGTGGCAGAGAAGTGGACGTTCCTCTGTATCCTGGACCAAGCCAAGTTGGTCCAGATAGAACGCTTCTGGTGGACTGTATCCACTTCGGCGTGCGCTCTCATGATATGCGTCATTTGCGTAGTAAGCTCAGAATATCTGCTCGTCATTGCAATATATCTTCGAATCAGCTTAAGGATAGAATGATCCAGTCTTTTCACGTTTGCTGCACTGTACAAGATTTCATTAGCATAGAACTTCTTGGAATCAGATTCTAAAGCTCTGTACATATTACGGTAAATCTGAAGACATTGCTTCTTGAAGACCCTCTTCCCTTCTGTTTGGAATCGCTTCAATCAATATTGATTTTTTTTTTAAATTAAGTATTTAAAAATAATTATAAATGTAGTTAATTTGGGTAATTAGTTTAATGTTAATTATGTACTCTGTACAAATACCAATTAATTATTAATATAATATTAATTATGTACTGTACAAATGTACATGTCGCCGTGGCGTAGTGGGTAGAGTGCGACGCTCACACGCCGAAGGGTCTAGGTTCGACTCCCAGTTCAACATCAATTTTTCTAATATTTCACGGCACCACCTCTTTCGAGCTGCTGACAACACTCAAAGAGTAATAACTGTCTAAGAAAGCTTCTCAAATTTCGCCGTTCGGAGTCGGCAAAACACTGTAGGTCCCTTCTACTCGTGAGAAAACAGTAGCGCGCACAACACGAGTAGTTGATGAGCAAGCTAGGCCCTGGTCCCCCTTTGGACTGTAGCGCCAAAAATTATTATTTTTACAAATGTACAAATACACGTTTGAGTGACTGCACATAGGAACGCATGTTCTTCAAAGCAACGAATTTCAAGGACAACATCAGGCCACTCAAGCGCCGCTCATCTTCAACCGCCACACACGCAACATCAGCCCATTGTGAAAATCCACCGCCTATGCACTCGCTCCCGCATCGTACGATCGCCCGAGTCCAGATAAGAATCTACACGCACCCACGCACGCATATTTGGATTCACGCGTGCACTGGTGCGATCATGCGATTGGTGAATAAGTGGGATGCTTGTGGATCGCATTCGGTTCCCTACGGAACGTATGGGTAGCTGGAGATCCTCAGATGGATGGCATCTTCACTTGCAAATCTGGTGTGCGTCAACTCGTTGGTCAAACGTGGAGTGTTAAGAAATCAGTTTCTCTTTAATGTACATTTAAGTAAAATAAATTATTATTGTTTAGCTGGATTGAATATTTATTTCATTTATTTGTAATTTGTGGTATTATTTGTATTCTGGGTGAAATTTCTTTTCTCTTGATTTTAACCCCTTGGTCTCAAACACCTTCCATCTGGGAAGGAATCAATTTGAACCACACCGGACCGCCATACACCATGGGACAAGCACCATGTAGCAGATAGCCTCCACCCTGGAATCAAGCTAGCTGCTGTAAAACTACCTGCTGTAAAACTACCTCCTGTAAAACTACCTGCTGTAAAACAACCTTCTTGCCATAGCGAAAGCTTTTCTGGCTTTTGCCAAACCCATTGCTGCATGGATATTACCATACAGAAACTGATCCAACATAATTTCCAAATGTCTCACCACACTCCTCACTGCTAAAGGCCGCCCAAAGTGCGACATATCTAGGTATCGAACTGAGTACCCTTTTCCTTTTCCTTTTTCTTAAATGTCTCACCACACTCCTCACTGCTAATGGCCGCGCAAAGTGCGACATATCTAGGTATCGAACTGAGTACCCTTTTCCTTTTGCTTTTTCTTAAATGTCTCACCACTCTCCTCACTCCTAATGGCCGCGCAAAGTGCGACATATCTAGGTATCGATCTGAGTACCCTTTTCCTTTTCCTTTTTCCCTTTACTACACTTATTTTGTTGAGTTAAATTTAATATTTTATACTCCTTTGCTTTTTCCTTGTTGCTTAGAATATCCACTTGATCTTCAATTTTTCATATGTGGATTGTTTCTTCCCACAGCTTTTCGGAATAAAGAAGTCAGAGTGGTTGTAGGTTCTTGACATTGCGGTGTGCATTCTTTAAAACAGAAGCAATTGTACCGAATGCAGTTTTGCATCTATCTTTTTTGCCATTCACAACCAATGACTAAAGGAGTTACAATCTCAAAACATTTCAATACAAGGTATTTCACCTCCAGTTAATCACACATGGTGCATAAAGCAAGCAGAAGCGCTGTGCATGTCATCCGCACGTTCAAAAAATCTATCACGTTTCTCCCTAAAGGTGATACTCTCCGCCCCAGAGGGCATCAAGTCAATGCACTTTTTAACGACTCTCCTACTTTGTATCATTAAGTGTTTCCTGAATCTCAAAAGAAAATGCACATTGATGGGTAAATATTTTCGGAAAACCATTTAATCATGTTCAAACGAAAGTTCATCTCTAGAGTTTGAATAAACTTTGATAACATTTCGCAAAGGCACTTCAACACATTACTTGTCGCTCTTTCAAATTTCAACACCCAACCAGATGATATACAAACATCTGTAATCAAGTCCTAGCCGAACGGGAGACAAATCGAAACGAAATTCCTGCTGGCAAATTGTAACGTCAACCAATCATATGTTATCATACCGATGGAGGCTTGCTTATGTGTGCACACTGTTTCAGCAACTTCGATACAATTTTGCAATTAGTGGCCATGGCGTTGCAAATAGGGTCGAGGATTTGGTGTTGAAGGAGCCTGCATTTGAGCATCATCAATCAGAATATTGAAAGCGCCCTAATTGGAAATCGGAGAATTTCTGGCGAACCATTAATATTTCAAGACTCATGAAAACATGTTCCGGCGAACACCGTACCTCATTATCGCAGTCCCTGTTCAAAGAAGGCCGAGCGCGATGATTGGTAGCTGTGATTGCGTACCTACAAATGTTCATGTTGTGGCAGATATGTGATTTTGACGGGGACAGTTTAATAAGAAATCACTGGATATCCTTGACACTCGGAGCAGTTACTACAAGTTAATGAGAATTATTTGAATTTCATTTCACAAGGTCATTCAAAGCAGTTGATGTAGATTTTGAAACATTTTTAAAAAGTTATTTTTTTTAGCGAGAGAAGGTCTCTCAGTTCTGACGGCTGGTTCGATTTATTGCTCTGTGTTTTCAAGACGCAGAAGAGCGTAACATGCAACCTTGAGTCGTCGATTTTGTATATACCAGGTATACCAGTATGAAAGTTTTATTTAAATAAAAAAATAAAACACTAATTATTAATGGAAACGTAAACACATTTAATTCAAAGCATTGGCCATTGTTTTCTACATATTTCTGGCAATTTGTGAATACCACACCAATAAAATTGTCTTTTAAAGCAAACCAATTCGACACCCAATTTTAGACCTCCTTGTAGGAATCAAACTGCTGCTCAGCCAATGCGTGTTCCATCGATGAAAACAAATGGTAGTTGGAAGGAGCCAAGTCTGGTGAATACGGCGGGTGGGATAGCTGTTCCCAGCCAAGTGTTTTGATTGTATCCTGAACCGGTTTTGCTTTGTGTTCAGGTGCATTGTCATGGAGCAAAATTACCTTGCCGTGTCTTCTAGCCTATTCTGGTCGTTACTCGATCAAAACATGGTTCAAATTGATCATTTGTTGTCGGTAGCGATCAGTATTAAAGGTTGCACAAGGTTTTAGGAGCTCGTGGTACAGCACACCTTTCTGGTCCCACCAAACAAACAGCATTGTCTTCTTGCCGAATCGATCTGGTTTTGCAGTCGATGTGGATTGTTGTCCCAGATCAACCCATGATTTTTTCTGTTTATGATTCTAAAAATAAATCATTTTTCATCGCCAGTAACAATCCGATGCGGAATCCGAAATCGTGGTCGCCGTGGCGTAGTGGGTAGAGTGCGACGCTCACACGCCGAAGGGTTCAACTCCCAGTTCATGAAACCAATTTTTCTAATATTTCACGGCACCACCTCTTTCGAGCTACTGACAATACTCAAAGAGTAATAACTGTCTAAGAAAGCTTCTCACATTTCGCCGGTCGGAGTTGGCAAAAAACTGTAGGTCCCTTCTACTCGTGAGAGAACAGTAGCGCGCACAACACGAGTAGTTGATGAGCAAGCTAGGCCGTGGTCCCCCTTTGGACCACACAATTATTATTATTAACAACCCGATGCAAAACCGATTTTCTTTCGTGTCTTTGAAGCAAAACTTTAATTTTCAAGTTTTTTTTTTCCATCTGTCTTTCATTCAATTCATGTGGCACCCATTTTCCACACTTTTGGATCTTTCCCATAGCTTTTAAACGGTCAGAAATTGTTTGTTGTGCAAGATTTAACATTGCTGCCATTTGCTTTTGACTCAAAGTGTCATCTCCATCCAATATCGTTTGCAATTCGGCGTCTTCAAACTTTTTTGGTGGTCTTCCACGTTCTTCATTTCTCACATCAAAATCATTATTCGTGGACCGTTGACACCATCTCTTGCATGTTGCTTCTGATAGAGCATGATCACCATATGCCTCGACCAGCATTCGATGCGACTCTGCAGCACGTTTCTTCAAATGAACACAAAAAATTAATGCTTTCCGCAAATCATCACTTTCTGGTACAAAATTCGACATTTTTAACACGATGAAAAAATATGATGTTGTCTGTTCAATGACTTGATGTATATTAAATATTTTGCACAGATGTCGTAGCAAATAAACAAAAAAAAATAAGGGCACGTTCACAACAGATGTTTCCTATTGAGACAATTGTATCTTGACGCTTACTTCATACCGGTATACCTAGAAGAGTGGCGCGACATTCCTCCACAGAGAGACAAGGGTCTAGCTTACTCATCAACAACTCGTATTGTGTGCACTACTGTTCCCTTACGAGGAGAAGGATTCTGCAGTTTTTTACCGGCGAAGCTTAGGAAGCTTTTTCTTAGACAGTAATTACTCCTTGAGTGTTGTCAGCAGCTCGAGTGAATTGGTGCCGTGAAAAATGCATGTCAATGTCGCACTTTACCCACGGCAGCCAATAGTGCTTCGATTTGATAACTAAAATAGTGTTTACTATCTTCATTCCAACTTTAAAGACTTCTGCTTTCTACTCTAGGTTCGCTTTTTTGGATTGCTTTAAGATTTGCATTCAGACAAACCTCTCTGATCCGTAACTTTGTCACAAATGTAAGTCATTTCTTTCCATCAAATTTGTTAATCGTCATCCTCACAAAAATTCTTAGAACTTGTGATACTTTAATTGTGACAGCTGGTTAAAATGGGGCACACATTAGGTCTGTTCCAATTGCTCTGAATTGCTGCAAAAGCCCTAGAAATTCACCGAAAATCTGCCAAAAGACGTTCTATTTGCTGATACTTTCGTAGGAGAGAGACCTCAGGAGAGAGTAAAATATTTTCCTTCTTCTGTTGAAGAAAATTCTGTGGGCAGCACATTACTGTCAGAGTGAAAAATAAAACCTCTGACAGTTCATACATCTGATAGCTGTTCACATTTGATTCTGCGAATTTCTGCGGAAAATCATTTCACTAGTTTTGGCAGAGTAACTCTCTTCAAGCGAGATTTTTACGCAAACTACTCAACTAAGAAGTTTTATGCACAAATGAACTGGAACAGACCTATTGTCTAGTGTTATTATTCCCTTAGGACAAACGTTGAAAAGCTACTGTCATTGTATGTCATTTCAGTACGTGTCATTCATTTGAAGCGTAAGCAACAATTTTTTTTACTCAAATATTTTAAACTTTGTGCGTAAAAAGTGTTTTGCAAGGAGTTCTTCTTCATTACTTTAATATGAATAAAACTGCTGCCAAAGGTCATCGTATATTGGTGGAAGTTTATGGTGAGCATGCGCTAGCTAAGCGTACGTGCAGAAAGTTGTTTGCACGATTTAAATTTGGTGATTTTTGCTGAACGTTCTGGACAGCCAAAAAATTTGAAGATGAAGAGCTGGAAGCATTACACTATAAAGATTATTGCCAAATATAAGAAAAGCTTCAAGAATCCTTGGGCCTCGTTCAAGCAGCCATTTTAAAACGTTTAAAAGCAGCTGGATATATCCAAATGCAAGGAAACTAGATTCTACATGAACTCAAGCCGAGAAACGTCGGTTTCACATGTCCGAAATGCTGTTGGAACGCCATAAGGAAGGCATTTTCGTATCAGATTGTTACTTGTGATGAAAAACGGACCCATTACAAAAATCTGAAGCTCTAAAAGTCATATTTGAAACCCACCCAACCAGCCAAATCAACGGCAAGCCCGATTATCCATGGCGCGAGGGTAGTGATCTGTATTTAGTGGGATTAGAAGAGTGTGCTTTATTATGAGCTGCTAAAACTGGGTGAAACCATCAATAGATAATTCTGCCAAACACAATTAATCCGTTTGAGAGCAGCAGTCGAAGAGCGCCCAGAATATGCAACCAGACACGAGGCAATAATTTTCCATCATCCATTTATTCCTCGAATTCGCAGAACCTATTCGTGTCATGCACCTCACCAAAACATTCTTTAAATTCAGACTGACAACTCCCTCACTATACGACTGAACACACCACTGTTTACAGTCTTTTTTGATTTTGGACCAACATACAGAACAATTTTATTTTTCAAACAACACATTTTCCAGTGATGAAACTGGTATCATTGGTGCGCATTTATTCGAAAACGCCAGATCGGGCGATATGGTCAAGTGATGCCAATTTTTCTTTCGGCTGGCGATGTCTTTAACATTTCCAGCAAGTCGATGAAGCAGGTACAAAAACATGACTCATTATGGCATTTTTCCGTGAGAATTTTCGTGTTCGTGACATTGCGCAATTTGCTGATGTTAAGTGGCGACTAAAATTATAGATTTTATCATCCTCCGTCATTTCCTTGTAAGACAACGTATTAACCCGGATATTTTTCCGAACGAATAAAAAATCAGTGGTCGCCATGGCGTAGTGGGTAGAGTGCGACGCTCACACGACGAAGGGTCTGGTCTCGACTCCCAGCTCAACACCAATTTTTCGAATTTTTCACGGCGCCACCTCTTTCGAGCTGCTGACAATAATCAAAGAGTAATAACTGTCTAAGAAAGCTTCTCAAACTTCGCCATTCGGATTCGGGAAAAAACTGTAGGTCCCTTCTACTCGTGATAGAACAGTAGCGCCCACAACACGAGAAGTTGACGAGCAAGCTAGGCCCTGATCTTTTACCATCTCGAAATGGATGCCGCGTTTGCTCAAAGTGGACCAAAAACAACAACGTATCGATGATCCCGAGGGCTGTATGGAGCTGTTTCGCCAGAATAAACAGGACATTTTGCGTCGATATGTCACACTGGGTGAAACGTGGATCCACCACTACACGCCAGAGTCAAATCGGCAGTGAGTGGAGTGGACAGCAGCCAGTGAACCATGCCCAAAGCGACTTAAAACACAAAGGTCGGCAGGCAAGGTTGTGGCATCCGTATTTTGGGATGCGCATGGAATTTTATTCATCGACTATGTTGAGAAATCCATAAGAATCAATAGAGAATACTACACGGGATTGTTGGTGCATTTGAAGGAAGAAATTGGACAAAAAAGGTTCCATATGAAGAAGGAAAACATTTTCGTCCACCAAGACAATGCACCGTGTCACAATTCGTTTGCTACCAAGGCCAAATTGCACGAATTGTGCTTTGAACTGCTTCCGCAACCCACCATATTCTCCAGATCTGGACCTCAGCGACTTCTAACTCTTTTTAAACCTCAGAAAGATGCTCGTCGGAAAAAAATATGGCTCGAATGAAGAGGTGATCACCGAAACTAAAGCCTATTTTGAGGCCAAAGATAAATCGTTCTAAAAAAAGTATCGAAATGTTAGAGCAGCGTTCGACTGATTGTATTACTCTTAAAGGAAACTATGTTGATGAATAAAGTTTAATTTTGAGAATGTGTTTTTGTTGGTAAGTCCCAGGACTTATTTGTTAAACATAGTGTTGAATATGCAGTTAACACGAAGGATTTCCCAGCCAGAGAAAAGAGAAGGTCTCACCTTGAACCCTGCTCGTGTGTGCAAATTGACACACTGCATGCGCGAGCCAACATGATCGCATTCCCAGGCCAGGAAATGCCAACACAACTACCCTTGCACGCGCAAGCTGCCCAGCAGATGTGGGCATGGGTTAATTTTACGTTTAAGTGAGATTGGAATTCACTCTAGGGAAGCCATACAATTTAGACCATATTGATTCATTCGGTCGTTTTATTATTGCAAGGTATAAGTTGAATCCCTTAAGGGATTCGTTAACCCATGCTATATAGCTGTGACTGTAAACATATGTTCAAAATCGATATTCGAATGTACGTAGCCCGCGAAATTTTACCTTCACCTTAGTTTTTGAACAAACTCGTATGCCAACATTTTAGGTTCTTGACAACATGTTCAAATGCAGGATGAGCATCAGAGTGAATGCCTCCAAGCACCAATTTGACCTACGTGAACGGCGCCCGTACTGCGAACGTCAAAAGAAAGTGTACACCCATGTGGTGACATATTATAATACTAATAAAATCGGTTCCAGACGTCCGATATTGGAAATCTTTGATGTCTTAAAAAGGTTTTTTATTTTCTAATAACACAACCAATAGGTCCTTATCAGTGTGGTTTCAGGCCAGGGAAGTCCACAATCGACCAGATCTTCACACTGCGGCAGATCCTGGAGAAGTCCCAAGAAGTACAAATCGACACCCACCATCTATTTGTCGATTTCAAGGCCGCGTATGACAGTGTGCATAGAGACGAGCTATACAGTGCCATGTCTAGTTTTGGCATCCCTACCAAACTCGTCAGATTGTGTAGGATGACGATGGAGAACTCTCGCTGCTCCGTCAAGGTCGGTAGCGAACTCACCGAGACCTTCGATGTCAAAAAACGATTTAGACAAGGCGACGCGCTGTCATGCGACTTCCTTAACATCATCCTTGAGGGGATCGTGCGGAACTCACACGTCAACACCAGAGGCACGATCTTCCACAAGTCCGTTCAATTGTTAGCTTATGCGGATGACATTGACGTGATCGGCCGAACTCAGCGAGCCGTCAATGAGGCGTTTGCTAGCATGGAAACGGAAGCGGCTAAAGTGGGACTGGTGGTAAACGAGGGCCAAACGAAGTATATGCTGTCATCGAAGAAGGACGCAGAACATCGACGTCTCGGACAGAGCGTCACTATGGGCAGCAGACACTTCGAGGTAGTGAAGGACTTCGTCTATCTCGGCTCCGCGGTGAATAGGGACAACAACATCAGTACCGAAATCAAACGCAGAATGACTCTTGCCAATCGCTGTTTCTTTGGGCTCAAGAGGCAATTGAGTAATAAAGCCCTCTCCCGAACGACCAAAGTGACTTTGTACAACACCTTGATCATCCCAGTCCTGCTTTACGGCGCAGAAACCTGGACGCTACTAAAAGCGGATGAGGAAGCCATTGGTCTCTTCGAGAGAAAAGTTCTGCGTGCGATTTTTGGTCCTGTTTGCGTTGATGACATCTGGAGGAGAAGATTCAACCACGAACTGTATGGACTGTACAGCGGCATGAGCCTAGTCAAGCGTCTACGGATACAACGCTTAAGGTGGCTAGGCCATGTAGAGCGCATGGACAGCACTGCTCCGGCCCGAAGAGTTTTCGAATCCGAACCACAGGGACAACGCAACAGAGGACGTCCTAGAATGAGATGGCGCACACAAGTGGAAAAGGACCTCAACCATCTTGGAGTGCGCAATTGGAGACAGCTGGCAAGAGATCGTGCTAGCTGGAGAGGCATGTTGGTTGAGGCCCAGGTCCACCCCGGACTGTAGCGCCATCCGAAAAAGAAGAAGAAGAATAATACAACCAAACTGCTTGACAAGTAACACAATAAAAAAAATCATTAAAAAAATAACAAAAATATTTCATTTCTTTCGCATCAAAAAAAGTATACACATTACAAAGTAAACAACTCAAAATTAGTGGGCAGGCGATTGATGTACGACGCCAACGTCGCAAGTGTTAATCGGGATGCTCTCCGGTTCAGCACATCCGCCTCCATCCGCGATAGGATGGAAACGAATAAGGACCGAGGGTTATATTGATGGTTAGAGCCACACTAAGAGCCCCAGCTGTCGTCAGCATAATAAGGTTAAGATTGGCCCCCACGGCCAACTCGCATCTAGTATAAGTTAGGATAAGTTAGTAATTAAGATTAAACTTAAATAATAATAATTGTTGGCGCTACAGTCCAAAGGGAGACCAGGGCCTAGCTTGCTCATCAACTACTCGTGTTGTGCGCGCTACTGTTCTCTCACGAGTAGAAGGGACCTATAGTTTTTTGCCGACTCCGAACGGCGAAATTTGAGAAGCTTTCTTAGACAGTTATTACTCTTTGAGTGTTGTCAGCAGCTCGAAAGAGGTGATGTCGTGAATAATTCGAAAAATTGGTGTTAAGCTGGGAGTCGAACCCAGACCCTTCGGCGTGTGAGCGTCGCACTCTACCCACTACGCCACGGCGACCACTTCAAACTTAAATAGTGCATAAAATAAACTTAAATAGTAATAAAAAAATAACAAGAAACAACAAAAAAACACAAAAACCATAAATAAACAATAAAATCAAAAAATGTAAAAAAATGTCAGTCGTAAGTATCTTTAAGCTAGAATAGGTTATATTAAGTAATTTTAAGTTTTTATAAAAAAAAATTTAGACAAATAAGTTTTTTTTTAATATTTTCTTAGTTTTATATAAATAAACATTAGTTTTAATAAATCAAAAATAAAATAAAAAAAGTATTGACGCCGAAAGGCAAATAAATAAATAAATAATTAGCTTAGCTTAGAGCGCCCGAATAGGGCCAGTAAGTAGATATAAGATTTCATATCAGATGTACCTTGGTTAAGCATTTTGTTCCTAGCGTAAAGTTATCATTTATTAAAAAAATAAAAATGCATTTTAAACTGAAACTCAAACTCAAACAACTTAAAATTAGTACCTAGTGTGTTTCCCTTCGACTTTAAAACTGCTTCTAGTCGTCTTGACATTGACTCAACCAGCTTTAATATAGTTGAAGGTCTCGTGCAAGTACGGCGTAGACTTCCAAACTACTCAATGATACACGTGTATTCGATTTTTGTTTTTACTTCATTTTATTTTTTTGTCAATGCAACAAGAGAGCTTTACGGATGGTTATCAATTAGTTTAGGGCGGCGGTAGTTTTCACACATTCATGTCCACATACAATCCACAGGCATTTAAAACCAATGTGCACCGGTACCTCCTCTCCCTCTCTTCATCTATACCTTCGGCCCGTGCTGTGACTTGATCCGGTCACTTAAGGGTACTCGCAACCCCTTTTGCACGCGTCAATAATAAAAAAAAAAAAAAATTGCATTTATCAGATCATAGTTCACCAGAAAAACGAAGCGAAGGCCAGCGATCTGCAAAAGTAAATGCGATGAAAATAATAATTGCTTTGAAATCAGGAAATTAGCTCTATGACACGCACGTACCTCCACCACGCAGTTGTTGGCCAGACGAGTTTTGTTGCCGCATAATAATGGAATGCCGCCAAGGAAAATTGGCCGTTTGCCCTCATTGGATATGAAAAAGTCGCCATTACTTCAGAGTTTAATTGTTCCCTGCTTGCGGGACACTTTGCAAGCGGGTCCTTCTTAAGATAGATCCACATCGACAACAATTTCTTTGGCGTCACGTCCAAACGTGATTTCTTTTGAACGCATAAGGTAACGAACTAAACGTCCACGTAGTACCGCCAAAATTTGCCCATCGAACTCAGGGGTGACACCAGCTCCTGTCAAAGAATCGACCAGTACATTCCAACGGCCTAGTTCAATTTCCAATTGCCGAATTTCTCGCTTGTTTCGTCGAGTGTAAGTTCCATTTCAATGGCATCGTCCTTATTTTCGGCCAATTCTGCATCAACAATGAGATCTTCCGAATCGGAATAGCTTAAAGGCTGATCTTCGCTGAAAATCGGTTTGATAGTTTGATCTGGAAGCAGCTGGTACTGCTTCATGAGTTGCCAATGGTTGTACAAGGCCTTTGCTGTTCTTGCGGAATAAAATATCGAGACATTCTTGTCAAGAAGCTCTTGGAAAGTTTCCAATTTTGGGTTATCCGACTAAAGTTTGGACATCGATTATTGGAAATGGAATAAGCGATAACTTACACTTTTGATGGATCCTAGTACCTCCTCTTCTTGTTCTATATACAAAGCTCGACTCTGAACGCTTTCCACTATTTCGGGGTGGAGATTACTCATGGCAGCAACAGCTATCCTCGAAATAGGCTCTTCATACAGCAAGGTGTACCAACGAGCTTGCAGTTCTTGTAACGTGAACTTGCAGGAGAATTTGGTACCGCGGTGAACTGTGCGCAAATCATTAGTTTGTTGTATACCTATTATTAGAGCAAGATCGTCAATTGGTTTCCATCTACCCAAATCCTTTGTCGCAATTTGGTTTGGCGGTCGGGCCGGTTTTTTCGATTTCTTAAGTCAATTCGACAGGAGTTTTAAGCCATTCTTCCTTTTAAATTGACCTCAACAACTCTTTTCTTGATATGTTTTCGAATCTGCGTATCCAGATAATCCCACAAGTGCTCGATCGGACTAAGCTCTGGGGATTGCGGAGGATATTCCAGCTGCTTTGGTGTCCGATATAACAACCATTCTTTTACTAATTTCGCCTCGTGCTTTGGGTCGTTACCCTGCTGAAAGACCCATGACGCAGTCAATCCTAATTTTGTAACACTTGGTGGCAAATTTTCTCTCAAAATGTTCAAATAATCAGTTTCATTTATTGTAGTGTCAATAAAGATCAGATTCCCGACGCCTGATGCCGTTATACACCCCCAGACCATAACTGAACCGCCACCATGCTTTATGATGGCATTTACATTCTCTTGTTTAAATTCTCTATTTTTGCTTCGCCATATGTTGGGTGATTTCTTGGAGCCAAATATTTCAAATTTACTTTCGTCACTGAAAAGAACGTTTCTCCAGAATGACGAACCTTCATTTCTATACTTTTTCGCGTATAGTAAGCGTCGCTTCTCATTTTTTTCAGAAGGTTTAAGGTTTTTTACGAGGTACTCTGCTATGTAACCCATTAACCAAACAAATTAAGCTTTGTAAACAAAATCACACTTAATAAACCGGAAGTTTTCAAGTTAAACACATTTTTACAGTGTGTGCCGAAAGCTGTACACTTATTTTTGATGCGAAAAAAATGAAGTACTTTCTGACGTCTGATTTTTTCAATGAATTTTTTATTGTGTTACTTGTTGTATTATTAGAAAATAAAGAAAAACCTTTTTTAAACATCAAAGTTTTCCAACATCGGACGTCTGGAACCCATTCTATTAGTATTATAAAATATCACCACATGGGTGTACACTTTCTTTTGACGCTCACAGTATGTACTTAAAAATGTCTTACTGAAGTGCAACACTCTTACCCAGTCTGGTGTTCCCTAGACATTTATGCGCCCAAATATTACTCGAAACCGGGCGATTTAACTCGCTCTAGTCGAACAACTCTTTAGAACACTCATCCTCATCGCTATTTCAACAAAATACGATCTCGGTGAATTAGGCATTCACATTTTTCCCTTCAAAAATGTACCCACCACACAAAATTTACCACCCACAAAGCATGCGTCAATGAGTTCACCCTTAGGGCCTCCATCGGGGAGGCAGCAGAAGACTCGTTACGTTATGGAATGCCTTTCCCAGCGGCATTTCCACTTTTGCACGCAAATTACAGAAGCAAACACTCCAAAACCCCAAAGTTCCCATTTTAAATTCCGACTGCCTGGACTTTAAAGTCCACGCAGCAGCCCAGCGAAAACGAATACACATAAATAAGTAGCTCCAAATCTACTTAACGACAATTAGCTGAAAACTGTGAACATCACAGACACAAAGTAAGGCTCTGGCGTGTAAATCTTCCCTAACTGAGCCCCAGAGAGTAATAGCAGAGCAGAGAAGGTGGAAAAAAGGAGCGCAATAAGTTTTGTTTTTTATTGACTAAAACTGACCCCAGGGGGCGGCGAATGCTACTTATGGTCGCCATTTCTCCATTAACGCTGCAGGAGGGACTCTGACTAGTTTCAGATGTATTCTCCGTTGGCCTTCAATGAGCTTCATCAATTTGCACTCTTAATCCGTGGTAATGGGACTCTTTGATGTTTTCTTATTAATGGGCGCTGGCTCCTTCTCATTTTCATTTCATCTTCCCGCCGTCTGCGAGACTACGAAAATCCGCCCCCCCAAGAAAATACAATGCTGTCATTATCTTTTCCATATTGCCTCAATTTAATTGAACAGCTGCCAAGCAAATGTGTGACTTTGCGTTAAGACCGGGATGTCCTTGGTCAGAATCCGTACTCAGTGCATAAGACATCAAGTATTTTAAGGAACTTATGAAGTGAAAGTGATCCCCCGAGCTAAAGCATAACGTGATTAAAACCTCTCGCTTCATTTATGTTGAGGAAAGCTGGAATATTGATGGAATTTGTGTACCTCTACGGACACCTTCTCTGTCGCTTTAATGTGAGTATTATCCTCTTGCGAAGGGTGGTGGTTGGGAATGGGAAAAAATGTCAAGGCAAAAGAGAATGTGAATATGATCGCATAGACTGGATGCGAAGGGAATTTTATCACTCATCCAACGTCAAGGAGTTCCAATTCTCACTTTATTGAATTCCGGAGTGGCGTATACTCCCCACACACATCCATACTTATGATAATCATGAGAATTAAGATAGAAATACCTTTGATTACACACCATCGTCATGGAAAGAAGGAGCTTACGAACTTTTGAATAAATTTCGAATCCGATGCAAATGGGAATGGTAACGAGTGAAGAAGTGAAGTAAATGAATGCTGATTTTGATCCAATAACCGTAGACTACGAGTGTTCGATATGCATTCTGCAGGCATGAAGAAATGAAGGGTGGTGATAAGATCTGGGCCACAATCCACTTTGACAGTTCATTGGACGTCTGGGGCTCGAATGGAGTTGCTGACCAGCGGATGAGCATACAGAATCAAAGCAAAGCACTTCAAAACAGAAAACATTCAGATACAGATCCTGCGGCTGCTACGTTTGAATGGGCGGCGAATATCAAAATCGTTGTCTCTTCATCTTCGGAGGGAATGCAGCCAAGGCAACGGGAATTGCGATTGGATGATTGCCCGTCGGTTTGAGTTGTTTGGAGCAGAGAGACAACAATCACTCATTGGTTTCGGGGCTATTTAATTTCCAAAGTGATTTACGTTGACCTTGTCTGCAAGGCTGGTGTAAATATTTCAATTTGTTTGTCCTGAGAAATGCCGTAAATTTTGCTTATCTTAGAGTTTATCAATATTTAAGGAGTGGAAGTAAAATTTGCTTGGAGGGAGGGAAACTTGCGAGAAGTACGTATTGCGAATCGGTAGCAAATTGTCGGTAGATGACCTTGAAATTTGCAAATTTTTTCAAATGCCATTTGTAAACGTGAAAATTGTGTAACAGGCAACGTCCCTTAGAAGAGACTGATTTGTGACTAAATTCTTAAAAAAAATGTATCCACTTTTCAAAATGCAGAAAACGACTTACACAATTTTGTAAGTTTTCAGGGAGGTTTTCAGACTTGCCAATACACATACAGCTTAGCACGTCCGTTCATATCTTAACTTTAGTTTTACATAGTAATAAATTTCTCATCACCCGTAGTCATGCCTTGCATTCGTTAACCAAAACGTTGTTTCTATCTTGCCCATTTGTTTCAACTACCTGTGGCCTTTATATGAGGTGTGCTCACAGTATAATGCGGATTTTGGATATTAGATGCGTTGGTTCACTTGTCTCGAGTATATGTATGTTTATAGTTTTAGCTATACAATTTTCGAATTTTTCACGGCACCACCTCTTTCGAGCGGCTGACAACACTCAAAGGGTAATAACTGTCTAAGAAAGCTTCTCAAATTTCGCCGTTCGGAGTCGGCAAAAAACGGTAGGTCCATTTTACTCGTGAGAGAACAGTAGCGCGCACAACACGAGTAGTTGATGAGCAAGCTAGGCCCTGGTCCTCCTGTGGACTGTGACACCAACAATAATTATTATTACTATAAGAAAACTAGAGAGTTCCCTGCATTTTTACCGATCTCAAATTTGTGATTGTTTGAACTTAGTGTGAAGTTGATGCGCGATGTAGACACGGTGTTACCGTAGTACAAGCAAATGTTATCTTCAGTTGCATTTCGGTTCAAATATCTCTCCCTTTGATGTTGTTCCAGAAGCAGCTCTGAAATAACAAACCACTTTTGGACGTTTCTTAGTTTCCACGAGTATAGCCATCGATTTCCTTACTCTTGAATAAATCCGAATTTACTTAACCGAACGGAACTCACTTCCATATATTTCATTTTCTTCTTCTTCTTTTTGGAGCGCTACAGTCCGGGGTGGATCTGGGCCTCAACCAACATGCCTCTCCAGCCAGCACGATCTTTCGCCAGCTGTCTCCAGTTGCGCACTCCATGTTGGTTGAGGTCCTTCTCCACTTGTGTGCGCCACCTTAGTCTAGGTCGTCCTCTTTTGCGTTGTCCCAATGGCACGGATTTAAAGACTTTTCGGGCCGAAGCAGTGGTGTCCATACGCTCTACATGGCCTAGCCATCTTAAGCGTTGTATCCGTAGATGCTTGACCAGGCGCATGTCGCTGTGCAGCCCATAGAGTTCGTCATTAGATCTTCTCCTCCAGATGCCATCAACGCAAACAGGACCAAAACTCGGACGCAGAACTTTTCACTCGAAAAGACTAAGGGCTTCCTCATTCGCCTTTGCTAACGTCCAAGTTTCCGCGCCATAAAGTAGAACTGGGATGATTAAGTTGTATAAAGCGAGCTTAATTCTTCGAGAGAGAGCTCTTTTACTCAATTGCCTCTAGAGCCCAAAGAAACAGGGATTCTACGGCAAGAGTGATTCTGCGTTTGATTTCGGTACTGATGTTGTTGTCCCTGTTTATCGTGGAGCCGAGGTAGACGAAGTCCTTGACTACCTCGAAGTTTCTGCCGAGACGTCGATGTTGTGTGTCCTTCCTTGATGACAGCATGTACCTTGGTTTGCCCTCATTTACCGCCAGACACATTTTAGCCGCAATTCAATGCAAGCAAACGCCTCATTGACTGCTCGCTGTGTTCGCCCAATCACGTCAATGTCATCAGCATGAGCTAGCAATCGCACTGACTTCTGGAAGATCTTGCCTCTGGTGTTGATTTGTGAGTTTCGCACGATCTTCTCGAGAAAGATGATAAAGAAGTCACATGACAGTGCGTCGCCTTGTCTAAAACCTTTTTTGACATTAAAGGTCCCGGTGAGTTCGTTACCGACCTTGACGGAGCAGCAAGAGTTCTCCATCGCCATTCTACACAATCTGACGAGCTTGGTGGGAATGCCAAACCTAGACATGGCACTGTATAGCTCGTCTCTATGCACACTGTCATATGCGGCCTTAAAGTCAACAAATAGGTGGTGAATATCGATTTGTACTTTTTGGGTCTTTTCCAGCACCTGCCGTAAAGCGAAGATCTGGTCTATCGTGGACTTCCCAGGCCTAAAGCCACACTGATAGAGATCCTATCAGGTTGGGGACAAACGGTTTCAGACGATCACACAATACGACAGAAAGGATCTTGTATCCAACGTTGAGGAGATTAATCCCTCGGTAGTTGGCGCAGTCAAAGGGATCTCCTTTCTTGTGAACCGGGCAAACGACACTGAGATTCCACTCATCGGGCATGCCTTCCTCCGACCATATCTTGCAAATGAGCTGGTCCTTGCCCCCAACCAACTCATCTCCAGGTGCCTTAAATAGTTCTGCTTGCAGTCCATCCGCTCGAGCAGCTTTGTTCGACTTCAATTTAAAAATCAGTCCAAAAAAATATTCCGAGATTTATTGAAGCCACAGAAAAGTAAATACCTGGTTTTCAAATGAAATAAATTATGCTTATATTTAAGAAAATCAACAAAACAACAACAACAACAATTTTCTGCATCATTCCCGTATCTATGTACATTCTTGTTCTCCTCCCCACAGCATCATAGCTCACACCGTACTGAAGTGATCCCATGTTTCAATTTCCGCCAGCAGTGCCTGTCCCGGGCATTTGGTTGGCTTCACTTGACTGTGTCCATGCAATTTATAATTCTTCTCGATGTGACCCCTTTCCACGCCATGATTTATTAGCTCCTTCGCTCTGTCCAGCATAATTTTGGGTGGCACCGAATCTTGAGAGAAACGAAAAGAATGCATTTAAATTCCAAAAAGTTCCACAAATAGGAAACTCGTGTTGTTGTGTGTGAAACCTAGTCAACAGGAGGGAAGCAACAAAAAACAAAAACACACTGACGGGAATTGTGAATTCAAACAGAGTGCATTCAAAATTAATTTCCACATGGCCAATTCCCCAGTGCCTGCTTCCAAAGCATTTCGTATTCGGCGTTTTTTTAGTGAAATAAAAAACTCACTTCCCTTCCTGTGTTTTTCTGACGTAATTGCGTTTTTAAAATGTTTTTACATCCCTCAGTCATGACTTTAACGAGTGGATTTCAGACAAATGAGATAGTTCAGGGGAGAGTAATTGCACAAGCAGTTTCCAGTCCTTACCTGACCAATTGCCAATTAGGCAAATTCCAACACTCCGATAATTGTAGCCGGGAGCATGTGCTCCCTGCACTCCAAAGCCACGACCCTCGTAAATTTCACCATCTCCCCCGATTAGGAAATTGTAGCCGATGTCGTCCCATCCATTTGACACTTGATGAGTTCTCTGCACTGACCTTAATGCATTTTGGCAACTGGAACGTGTGTAGCATGCGGGCGGACTCGAAGTGTGATGTATGATCACATATGGTGCGGCAATATTGATGGGTGATTTGTCTTTTGGTTTTGCGGCTCCCCATTCGGCACGTTTGATGATTTTTAAAGTATCTCTAAATTGCTTTGGTGCTGAATCTGAAAGATATTGATTTATTATCGTTTGACACACGTGTGCGTTCGCTTACAGTGCGCACTGAGGTCGAGCACTGCGGGTGGAAATTGCATTTATGATTGACAGATGGTCCAGCCTGAGAGCGACTGTTGTGAAATATCTCTTTGCTTTCCAGTGCAATTTGAGAAAGAACGATAGGAAGCAAACGCACAGGCTTGGGCAATCCATTCATGGAATTTTAATTTAAGATTTGGTCAGACGGTGATGGAACTCAATTTAAGAGGCAGGTGCAGAAAGGAAAAAAGCTTCTTGGATTGGAGTGATTATTTTCTTAGTTATGCAGTTCACCTTAAGGATAAAACCTTAAAAACCGACCACGACGCGTGTGCCTTTGAGTTCAAGGAACTAAGTTTGCAAAGCTCCGGAGGGACGTATTTCGAAAAGAAGCTGAGTCAACTAATTCCTGACTTCATTCTATATTCATTTACTAACTTTAGTGCATCATCCAACTCAACATAGCTTACTCTTACGTCAGCAGAATGACTGAGTCAAGTCAAAGTGAACTGAGTGCAGGATTAAAATAGCGTAGCGTAAGCACTGACCTACACTGCATTGAGCCAGAAGAACGAATTAGTTCAATAATCAAATTTGAACTGAACTGACTTCCCTCCTAATTTAACTAAATTTCTTAATACAAGCAATAAACTATGGGTAAAATCTGCAATCACGACGAGGACTGGCGTTTACACTGGCGACACTATCATTTACAAACCACTCTATCAGTTAACCTTGTTGGCGTTAACACTTTAACATGTCTCATCGAATCGTTGCGTACGATTTCAAATTAATTAAAAGGCGTGATAATGCGTCTAGTTGCCGCCGTGGCGTAGTGGGTAAAGTGCGACGCTCACACGCCGAAGGGTCTAGGTTCGATTCCCGGTTGAACACCTCGTATTTTTCACGGCACCACCTTTTTCGAGCTGCTGACAACACTCAGAGAATAAAAACTGTTTAAGGAAGCTTCTCAAATTTCGCCGTTCGGAGTCGGCAAAAAAATGTAGGTCCCTTCTATTCGAGAGGGAATAGTATCGCGCACAACACGAGTAGTTGATGAGCAAGCTAGGCCCTGGTCCCCCTGTGTACTGTCGCGCCAACAATTAATTAATAATGCGTGTATCTTGAGTACAAATGAGGTTTAACAATATTTGTTAGAATATGAAAAAGCCAAAAAGCAGATTGATGAGTAACCTAGTCGCTGGTCCCTCTGTGGACTATCGCGCAACCCAATTATTATTATTTTTTCTCAAATTGCTGAAAAAGGTACGCATGGTTGGATTGTTGCGCGAGTACAATGTTGTGACCGTCGTGGCATAGTGGCAAAGACCTCAGGTTCGATTTCTAAACTGAATACCTCACATTCTTCAACTGCATTACCACTTTCGAAGTAATGACAACACTCAAAGAGTATTGAATTTCTTAAAATTCGGCGTTCGAAGTAGGCACGAAACTGTGGTTCTCTTTTAATCAATAAGGAACGAGTACACGATTTAGGTCATCTATGTATATACACGCACCCTCGACATCAACATCAACTGCTGTACCAGCAACATAATGTCACTTATTCGCAATGCTAAGCAGGGGTGCAGCCGGAGAGCGACCGAAGATCATCATTGTCAACATGACATCAACTTAGCCTACCAACAACATTGACCTGTTGCTTACAACTTAAGAGAACTCTGTTTGGGCAGTAGCAGCCTGGGTAAATTTTTTTTTTAGTTTTTAGAGTCAGTCAGTCTACTGATGTGTATGGTACTTGTGTAACTCACACGTAACCCAAGTTGTTGCTGAAGAAGTGATAGCCTGGTCCACTCGTGGAATGTTGCACCATCCAATATACGATTATATAATAATAAAAATTTGGTGGTACTACAGTCCACAGGAAGACCAAGGCCTAGCTTGCTCACAAATACTTGTGCTATGCGCGATACAGTTCCCTCGCGAGTAGAAGGGACCTACAATTTTTGCCAACTCCAAACGGCGAAGTTTTGAGAAGCTGTTTCTAACACAATCAATACTCTCCGAGTGTTGTCAGCAGCTTGAAAGAGGTGGTGCCATGAAAAATTCGAGGTGTTCAACCGAGAATCTAACCCGGACCTTCGGCGTGTAAGTGTCGTACTCTATCCAGTAGGCCAAGGAGGCCACTATTATATACATATAACTTTGTGGCCGCCGTGGCGTAGTGAGTAGAGTGCGACGCTCACCAGTGTTGGGTAAATTTTATTCGAATAAGGACTAATATCTAAATTGTCGGATTCAAGCGACTAATGACTAATTTATTCATTATTCATAAGAATAATGATTAACCAATAAATTATTCATTATTAGCAGAAAGTACATGACTAAATCAATCATTGTTCATAAGTTATTCAAATAAGTCATTAGTCATTAATCACTAAATAAGAGCATTTACTCAAGAACTATCTATCTTCATAAAAAAAATATAGGACAAAGTATTGAGTTACTTCAAATGATAACGAACTTTAAAATGTTACTGTCGAAGATTTTGTTTTTTGGTGATTTCTTATCACATAGTTTTTGCAATTGAAGTTTGGCCGTGTAAATATATAAATCAAAACAAATTATAGCACCATAACCGACTTTGTCATTATTATGCTAATTACTTTTTCCTTTGGTCAGGCAAAAAATCTATTACTATCAGTCATAAAACTCATAAATACGACATTAAAAATTTCATCTTGTCATTAAAAAGGTCTCATTACCGGGAATGCGATTGGTGGTTGCTCATGATACAGAGTTAGTCATGACTACACATTAATCATGAATAACCGTCAAACATATATGTGAATAACGAAAATTCCTGTAATAAACGTTAGTCATAAATAAATCCGGCAAATAAATTATTCATGATTAAAGTATAGTCACGTTTCTTTAGTCATTAGTCATTATGTTATTTTATGCTTCGCTCACACGCCGAAGGGTCTAAGTTCGATTCCCGGCTGAACACCTCGAATTTTTCACGACACCACCTTTTTCGAGCTGCTGACAACACTCAAAGAGTAATACTTGTCTAAGAAAGCTTCTCAAAACTCGCCGTTCGGAGTCGACAAAAAATTGTAGGTCCCTTCTACCTGTGAGAGAACAGTAGCGCGCACAACACGAGTAGTTGATGAGCAAGCTAGGCCATGGTCCCCCTGTGGACTGTTGCGCCAACAATGTTATTTGTTTTTTTTTGGATTAGAAAAACCCTACGGAACAACATGCAACGCAGACTTGTCGTATTGAGTTCTTTGATGATAATTTTACTTAAGATGCCAAAACAATGAAAGCTGTACGTACGGTGAACCCGGTTTTAACCTCATATTGGCTCCATACAGCCTCCTCTGAAGACAATTTGACACTCAAAACCTCACTCGTGTATGCTATGTGAATTTGAAGATATACAACCTTTTAGCAACAACTGGAAATACAGCTCTTAGACGTGTGAAACCTGCGTTATACAATAATTCAAACAATACAAAACGGACACAAGTTCGGAACACATTGAGACAAAAACATCCAAGGCGCTGTCAGTTTTCTGACAGTGTAAGGGAGTTTTTGGCAAAAACTGGGGCCTATCACCACAAGATCCGTATGATAAGACCTCTTCTCACATATGCATCAGTCGTTTGGTTGAACAAGCTTTCGCGCAAACACGTGAATGCTACTTTCACCAAGCTTCAAGTAACTGTCTGTTTCAGCTGCGCAGGCACTTTTCCTAACAAGCCTGGCTCTTCACCAAGATTCAAAGAACTGTCTGTCTCAGCTGCACAGGGACTTTCCCTAACACTCCTGGCTCTTCACCAAGCTTCAAAGAATTGTCTGTCTCAGCTGCACAGAGACTTTCCCTAACACGCCTGGCTCCACACTAAGCTTCAAAGAACTGTCTGTCTCAGCTGCGCAGGGGCATTTTACCTAACACGCCTGGCTCTGCTCTTGATGCACTGATCAATCGCCCTCCCCTTGACATCCACATCATGGGATACACAATCAAGGCCATCTCTTGACTAAAAAAGGAATGATCTTTGGTTCTACTCGCACTGGAGCTTTGATGACCTCGCGCACTCCTATAACACTTTTCTCATCGATATCCCGATTGATGCGGGGTCACCAACGGTCCAGCTGCGTCGCTTTTACAAAGTCTACATTCCCCGAGTCAAGGACTGGCTCTGACCAGAAACTGAACTGGAAAGGGTATGCAGTCAGGTTTTCACAGGCGGCTCCAAGTCGACAAACGGATCTAGAGCTGGGGCCTTCGTGGAAGACGACAACATTAGACTTCACACCTTCTTAGGTAATTTCTCGCCGGTATTGAAGGCGGAAGCGTTTGCGATCCAAATGGCCTTTCACTATATTGGGAAGAGTGGGTGGAAGGGGTGAAGTATCTGTGCTTGTAATGACAGCCAGGCTGTGCTCAATCCTTTAATCACCTCCAAGATAGTCCAAGAATGCAAGTCTTCCCTTCATTCGGTCGGCAGGCTGAATTCGCTAAGGCTTGTTTGGGTCCCGGAAACCACATGATCTTGGGAAACGAGATTGCCGATGAACTAGCAAGGCAGGGTTCAGAAGAGGCATTCGTAGGGCCGGACCCACCTTGGGACTGCCTGTATCCATGGTAAGGGCCTCCATCGACTGTTGTGTCTCCCACCAGCACAATCAGAGATGTCGTAACTTTCCAGGATGAAGGATGACCAAGTGCACTGACTTCCGAAAGTCAGTAAGAATTCCGCGGCTTTTCTGTTGTCTCAAGGGAGAAAGGACTAGAGAAAACTTGCTGGCGTACAAGCTGAATACTTCACCTTCGCTAAGCTCTTAAGCCTGCTCGGGCTTAGCGAGAAAACCTTATGCGGCGCCTGTGGAGAAAATGAAGACACTTCAGGGCACTTTCGCCGTCAATGGCTTGCTTTTGCTCATATCAGGTGGCTGCTGTTGTGGGAACTGAAACCCTAAGTTTTTACAACAGAAGCGCCTTCTGGACTTTCTTCGGAAAACCACGAAATACATTAAATTAAGATTACTGCCTAGGAGTGTAGTATAGTAGATTATTTGAGTCTGAGCGCTCCACTGCAGTGTATCCCAACCTTCAACAACAACAAAATTTTAAAAGTATCCGAAAAGCTGGTCTGCACAACTTTGGGATATCTATGCCCCAATCCCTTGATGTAAGACTTAAGAGGGCCTTGAAGTCAGAAGCCTTGTTCCTGCTAACGTACATGTCGCTAGAATTCAGTTACAGTTTATAGAATTGTGTTACTTGTAACATCCAAAAATGCTAATGTGTTCTCTAATTTCATTCCGTCCCTATTACAGAGTTCGCATTATGAACATAATCCCGAATTTTGTATGTCCGGTGAATACAGACTCACGAAAGTAGGTCACCCACTTTCATGTCATAAAAATATGATATGCATGAATGCCTCTGCACATTACTGGTCCATTTGCATTTTCTTCGCATTGAACTGGATTCCTAAAGAACTTTACATGCTGAGGTAAATGCCTTGTGCGGAGACACTGTTCGTTTTATGTGTGTGCATATAAATTCTGTGCATTGAATTTCATCCTCGGGTGTGAGTATGTGTTTGAAAAGACAAGCAGTCTGGTTAGACATCATTCCCCGGAACACAACGAAGGCACGAAAGTTATGCAATGATTCTATATTCGAAATTTTTGGGATTTCCCTTTAATACCTTAGTTATCTGTCATTGATTAATTCAGAAATTCCTTGCCTTTACCGCAACCACTTTGGGAATAGAAATACTTTTGGTCAAGCAATACGAAATTATTGCATTGGGATTGTTGTTTGGATTTTTTTGCGACTCCTGTTACAGATCTCTGTGTCAAATTCCACGTCTAAACATTCCTTACTTCTTGAAAAGGTTCTACTCTGGTTAACAGCCATCAATTCGTTCAAAGGTAGCGCGATCCATTTCTAACACCTCCTGAGCTGTATGTGTCGCCGCCCCGTGGTTGCAATACAACCTCACACTGAGCTGGAAAAATCTTCCTAACCACCTGAGTCCAAAGTGTGAAGCAACTTGCTGTCCACTAATGTTCAGTTCCGTTTTAGTCACAATTTTGGGGTGTTTTAATATAAGCGTTACTATGCACCCACCATGGGATGAAAATAAGTTTGAGAGATTCTTGAGTACCCGAGGAACCAATCTGAGAGCCACCAAGACACCAGAGTGTTGTTTCCTCTCCATCTGTGATATGGTTTCGAATTAAATAATGCCTCAATCCAGGCACGTTGTCTGGATTTGAAAGTTTACGAGTTCTACGTGAACAGCGAATACCCTTGAGTGATGAGCATAAAATTGCAGTTCCAGGCTTTCCTGTAAGGACTTGACAACATTAATTTGCGAACGCACTCTTTCACTAATCATCACACTGTCACTTATTCCGCCTGTGGACCAATATCGCGCACAATAAGAGTAGTTGATGAGAAAGCTAGGCCCTGGTCCGCCTGTGGGCCAGTATCGCGCACAACACGAGTAGTTGATGAGCAAGCTAGGCCCTGGTCCGCCTGTGGACCAGTATCGCGCACAACACCAGTCGTTGATGAGCAAGCTAGGCCCTGGTCCGCCTGTGGACCAGTATCGCGCACAACACGAGTAGTTGATGAGCAAGCTAGGCCCTAGTCCGCCTGTGGACCAGTATCGCGCACAACACGAGTAGTTAATGAGCAAGCTAGGCCCTGGTCCGCCTGTGGACCAGTATCGCGCACAACAAGAGTAGTTGATGAGAAAGCTAGGCCCTGGTCCGCCTGTGGGCCAGTATCGCCCACAACACGAGTAGTTAATGAGCAAGCTAGGCCCTGGTCCGCCTGTGGACCAGTATCGCGCACAACAAGAGTAGTTGATGAGAAAGCTAGGCCCTGGTCCGCCTGTGGGCCAGTATCGCCCACAACACGAGTAGTTAATGAGCAAGCTAGGCCCTGGTCCGCCTGTGGACCAGTATCGCGCACAACACGAGTAGTTGATGAGCAAGCTAGGCCCTGGTCCGCCTGTGGACTGTCGCGCCAACAATTATTAATTGTTATGATCGCAACCTAAACTGTTCTAGTAGATCGGCAATCACAAGTTTAGGGCACAAATTTGAGTCTACACATTTGTTGTGAAATGTAGACCTGTCGATAAGACAACGTGTTGGTCAAAGCGTCGACAATACCGCTGCCGTTCAGGCGTCAGTAACAAACGATCGGAAAGAGTGAACTTCACGGCGTTTTTAAGAATTTGGCATCACTCAAATTACATTATCGTATTTCGCTCAAGGAGCTTGGTTTACAATAATTCAAGATTAAGCTGATTCGAGTCTCCACTAAGGCCGATGGTTCGTTTTAAGCAACGAACGTAAGGCTGGGTTATGGAGAAGATGGGACGAATGACCAATTCCACGCACCAAATGTGTGGCTTAGTCGTTAAAATTTAGGTCCAAAGAAGCGCACATCAAAACGTGCTCGAAAAGACCGTATGAGCGAATTGGAGTTACAGTCATAAATGTTTTGATTGTAACATTGTGGGGGATATTTCGAACAAGAAATACTGACGCGACACTAAAGGTGAAGTAAAAAACTTGCTTTTATAGACATTCATGTAAAACGTTAGTGGAGAGTTTTCGGTACGATCAACCCATCATATGGTGCGATATTTTAACAGTACAAACCACAAGTTTACACAAAAGCCAATTACATAGTATGCAAATACAGTGGTGCATAAAAATTATGGACTGAGAATTCAAAATTAAATTGATCAACAACATCAAGCCGATAAATTTTGGACTTTTCTCAATTAATTTGCATTTTACTTAAAAACAAAAAAAAGTCAAGTCGCTTTTGAAAAACTTTTTATGAGGAAGAGACAGAAAGGAAACAGCATATGGAGCTGAGCGTTCGTGGTACGTCTAAAACAGGAGTCTGGGTATTTAATTTAACGTCTGAAGGAGCACTTAAAGAGGAAAAAGGCCATTCCGAATCAGGCTTTTTCTTCTTCTTGTGGCGTTACAGTCCGGGGTGGACCTGGGCCTAAACCAACATTCTCCTCCAACCAGCACGATCTTTCGTCAGCTGTCTCCAGTTGCGCACTCCAAGTTGGTTGAGGCCCTTCTCCACTTGTGTGCGCCACCTTAGGTCGTCCTCTTTTGCGTTGTCCCAATGGCACGGATTTAGAGACCGAGCCGAATCAGTGGTGTCCATACGCTCTGCATGGCCTAGCCATCTTAAACGTTGTATCCGTAGACGCTTGACCAGGCGCATGTCGCTGTACAGCCTATCGAGTTCGTCATTAAATCTTCTCCTCTAGATGCCATCAATGCAAACAGGATAAAAAATCGCTCACAAAACTTTTCTCTCCAAAAGACTAAGGTCTTCCTCATTCGCCTTTGCTAACGTACAAGATTCCGCGCCATAAAGTAGGACGGAGATGATCAAGCTGTTATATAAAGCGAGCTTAGTCCTTCGAATCAGGCATAAATGAAAAAAAGGAAATATTCTAGAAAGGAATGCATGTAAAAGCATAGAAACTTAATAAAGGCTGGACAACCGATTTAGCAAAACTATGCATCAAACCAATTTTATTCCTCACTTTTGGTTGTCGTCCAGGAGATGTAGAAAAGTTTTTGGCATCAGAACTAAGCAGGGACACAACATCCGAGCAGTCTGAGTCAAAAAATGTTTACAAATTGTGAAAGCTTTTCAGAGAAGGTCGATAAGATGTGAATGACGACGCTTCCCCCGGGACGTCCCAGCACATCAACAACCAACGAAAATGTTAAGAAAGTGAAGAAAATTGTTATGGGGAGTCGTCGAATAACTTTTAGAGAAGTTGCTGAAGATGTCAGAATATCGGTTTGCTTATGCCTTGTAAATTTAACGAAAATTTTGTTCATGAAGCGTGTAGCAGCTTGCTTGCTGTTACGAAATTGCTGAATTTAGACATGGTCGCTGGACCATGGCTCAGAAATTGTCCTGCTTTACGGCATGAAAAGAAGGACGTTACTTAAAGCGGCTGAGGAAAGGCTTCATCTCTTCGAGAGAAATGTTCTGCGTGCTATTTTTGGACATGTTTCCGTTGTTTGGTCAAGCTTCTTCTGATTCAACGCCTTAGATGACTGGAGCCTTTGGACACATTGCCCAATAAGTTTTTAAGTCCGGCCCACTGGGACAAAACAACAGAGGAAGAATTAGAATGCGATGTCGTACACATGTGGACCGCAAGCTACTTAGAGTGCGTAATTGGAGCCAGCTTAAGATCGTATTGATTTTAAAATTTGTTTTTGGTTGAGATCCAGATTGAACCCGGACTGTGGAGCCATACGGCTTTAAATTGACAACACTAATTTACCTTACTTGCTTGCTGTTGCGAAATTGCTAAATTAAGACAAAAAGAATGTCGCTAGACCATCGCTCAGGAATTGTTGAATGACGTCAAAGTCGATCCAAAGTTGCTTGAAAGGGTAATTAAAAACGGTCACGAATCATAAGTGTATGTATGTGGTCTGCCATCGAAACTTAAGTCCAATCGTTCCAATTGAAGAGCCCAGAAGAGCCTAGACCACACAAAGCACACCAAGTTCGATCAAATGGAAAGGTTTTGCTGACTCTTTTTTCCGATTACCGTGGCGTAGTGCATCAGGAGTGCTTATCACATGGTCCTTCGGTCAACAAGGAGTCATCATCATTGCTTGTTGCCAAAAATAACACCGTAATCTTGCCTCACCTCGGTTCTCAAGATTGAAGAGCCCCATGAAAGGACGACGCTTTACGACGGTTGAGTAGACACAAGTGAATTATGTCTGAAGGGAGCAAAATAGAAATTGATGAATAATAAAAATTTTTGAACAGACGTCGTGTTAAGTCAGAAACAACCCCTTCATGCAACGCTCTTAGAAACCTTGATACTCCGGAGGGTTTAAAGTGAACTTTCATTTAGAGGTGCTATCATTTTAGATGCAAGTAACCCGAGCACTAAAGTCCCTCAAATTTAAAGGAACTTCAAATGAATGCTCAGACCAGCAAACGTTCGCCATTTGCGTCATCTCTGAACTCATTTTAAATTGATATATTTAATCTGCAAACTCCCACTTCGACTGTAAAGTGCTTCGTCCTCTTCGATGTCAAGCGAACACTTTTCCGAAGCGCATGCTATTGTGCAGAAATCATTTCCATATCACTCACTTACCAGCACTATTGACCATCAACACTATGGCTAACGCACACATCACCGACGTCACCGAAATCATTGTGTATGCACTTCTTCAAGGCGTTTCCTCTTATATCGCTTAAAAGGGATTCCTTTTTGTCTATCTCCTTAACTAAACTTTAACACTTCTATGTCCGTCCTCTTCCGGATGCTGTCCTCTAAACAAACAGGACAACGTTCGAATCACAACAGATAAACGAATGGAACTTGAAGAGGAAAATGCTTCTATTTTCTGATTGTACAAAATGTTCTCGTCGTACGTTGTCGTTGATAACTGACCTTCTTCCGAAGGGATTGCGCCCGTTTTAAACAGAACTGAGATGTGTTCGTAAGTAATGTGCACAATACTGTTCTGTATTTTTATTCCCTCCACTCAAGTTCGGAATCCCACAGAGATTCAGAGATACGAGGGTAAATGTTTATTTTGGACGGGGGATGATACTCAATTTGATTAGAGTGAGGGGAACGACAGAGACAGAGAGAAAGAGGAGCAGCAGTGACAACAATTCAAGACGACGATGAGCGACGATGACTATTCAAAAACAGCTAACGTAAAGAATCTGTTTCCCATTCGAGTACGGTTTTTTTTCTTGTTTCGTTTTGATTTTATTCGGGTCGACATGCGGATATGGGAGATCCCCCCACATCTGTATATGGGGCTGAAATATGGAATTTGTCTTTAAGTGTTCTGCAATGGGGTCTTTCTCATATTTTGTGGAAAGAAAACTCAAGGAAAATGATCACTGCGAATTAAGGGTAAGGGGTTTCATCAGGACAAATTGCAACCTTGAACGTAAGAGTGTGCCTATTTTTACACTGTTCTCGAGTGCCCACAAGGTTTGCCTTGATATGTGGGGAGAATGAATGGAAATTTGTCCCCCCAATGCGGGGATTTCAACAATCTGCCTTATCGCTTGGCGGCTATCAGTTGGACTGGGATAGACTTTTCGGTGTTTTTTTTTCTATTTGTTCCACGGTGAAACCCGATTCCGGGAATATCTGGTTGATTGGTGCTTTGTACAGTGATGAGTAATGCGGTGTTTTCGTAGTCCAAGTGATTACATTTTGAATTCTTCTATGATTGTTTTTATAACTTGTCGAGGTTAATTGCTAATCCCTGAATACTTAAGTCACACTAAGTGACAATCAGTGGTAACATCTGATCAAAAGTTTTTGCATATTTTTGATTTTTTCGCAAAAGTCAAGAAACAGACCAGAGTCTAACGTATAAAGCAACTAGTGCGGCTGTGCATGCTGTTGTTTCTTCAGAAATTTCGGGGTAGTCAAGGACTTTGTCTACCTCGGCTTCGCGGTAAATAGGGAAAACAGAATCACTTTTGCCACAGTGACTGGCAAAAGTGATTCTTTGGGTTCAAGAGGCAATTGAGTAATAAGGACCTATCTCGGAAAACTAAGCTTGATTCATGGTGCGGAAACTTGGACGTAACTAAAAGCGGATGAGAAAATCCTAAGTTTTTTTTAGAAAAAAAAAAATAAATGAATCTGGCGATTAATGAGGGCAAAATGAAATACATGTCAAGTAAAGGAAGAGCACACAACATCGACGGCTCTGACCAGGCTACCATAGATAATCCCAGTCCTGCTTTACGGCATGAAAAGAAGGACGTTACTTAAAGCGGCTGAGGAAACCCTTTATCCCTTCAAAAGAAATGTTCTGCGTGCTATTTTTGGACCTGTTTGCGTTGATTGGTCAAGGTTCTTCGGATTCAACGCCTTAGATGACTGGAGCGAATGGAAACACTGCCCGATAAGTTTTTAAGTCCGGCCCACTGGGACAATACAACAGATGAAGAATTAGAATGCGCTGGTGCACACATGTGGACCGCAACCTACTTAGAGTGCGTAATTGGAGGCAGCTTGAGATCGTATTGATTTTAAAATTTGTTTTTGGTTGAGATCCAAATTGAAAGCGGACTGTGGAGCCATACAACTTTACGTTGGCAACACTATTTTACCTTGCGGTTATTTTGTTAGCTGTGATACGAATTAGTTTGAGTTTGGTTTGACATTTCAAGCCGAATAGACCTAGCAAGCCTCACCTTAGATGAATGGACCCAATTTTCACAACCAAATTCGTGTAAGCGATGAAGCTGACATTTGGTTGACTGGCTACGTGAGTAAACCAAACTGAAGTGATGATAATTCCCAAATGTATGTTGGGATACCGTGCAATCTACAAAAATTTACTATTTTGTGTGCTTTATGGTTTGCTAGATTAATTGGTCCGGTCTTCTTTAAAAAACAATGGTGGCCAAAACGTTACAGCGGCTGGCGACCGCTGTGGAGTCATGATCAAAGACCTTTCTCGTGCATCTATTGAAGAGCCAACTGGAGGAACTGCAGGAGCTGTTGTTTCAACGTGACGTCGCTGCATTAGCCACAACTTTGTCACAATTTATTTATCGAAGGAGCCTCCGAGCATCAATTTACTGACCCATAAGTTGATCTACAAGGTCGTGCGATTTAACGCTCCTTTTTTGTGGGGAGTTCCTAGTAAATAAGCCGAAACGTTTGATCATATTCACCGCACTATAGCCAGTATACCGCCACAAATGTTGGAAGAAGTTATAGATTATTGGACCTCCAAATTAGACTACTCCCAAACGAGCCATGGGAGTCATGAGCCAGATACGTTATGTGCGTAAAAATACCAAAACGTTGCCTTTCGAAGACATTACATATTATGCCAATTTAAAAAACAACTCATTTGTTGTATTTCACTTCCAAGTTCTATACCTTTAAAGAAAACATTACCTTTAACATAGTCTGCTTAAACCTTTTAAACTTGTTACCCAACCCACACGTGTTTCTTTTCGGCACACAAAGAGCACTGGTTTGCGTCTCAAACTCAATTCAGAACTCTGTATATGTACGTGGCATGTATATGCCGATTTGTATTAATAAACTATCAAGACAGAATCCAAAAGAACCGACTGAAAAAATGGCATTAGGGAACTTCACGCGCGTGCTTCCCAGGAGTGCGAATGTATCCCTGGAATGAAGATTGATTTGCAATGACTCCTGGTTGTGCAAAGTGCCTAGCTTTAAATTCCGTCTCTGGTATGCTAAGCGTGAAATGAACCATGCAAAAGTGTGATTTTCACGAAACTTAATTCGCTTTGAAAGGGGAAATTTAATTCATTTATTCAAATCAGTCGTATCTATTGCAACGCATCAGTGTGGGGAAAGTGGGAATCTAGTTGATGGATCAATGTCAATGAAATCCAATCTTGCATCGTTAAAACGCGGAAATATGAGTCAGGTGGGCGGAAGGGCGTATCACAGGCGAAACAAGGAAAAACAAAAACAGCTCGATGAACGTGAAACTTAATATTTGAACTATTCCGATTTAATTTATGAGATATCGTTTATTTTGTTTTTTCTGACTTTTTTGTTCCGTATGAGGGGGACAGATTGCGTACCTCGGGCCCAAAAGAAAAAAAAAAACTAAATCTACTCGCTAATCGCCATATTCTCTAAATGTCCAGATAACCCTGTGAACTATTTGTCTTTCTAAAATTATTCTTTTCAACGCCGTGATAGGTGAGGCCGTCGGTAGGTGAGGAAGTCACACGTTCGATTACTGAACAGAATATCTGGGGTTTCTATGTAGGGTCCAATTCTTTTTAGTTGCTGAGAATACTCTACGAACCTTTTTTTTCTCCAAGAGAAGTGCATCAAATTCCGCAGTTTGAAGTCAGCAACAAACTTTGGGTTCCCTCCACTCGTGAGGGATCTCTGTCACAGTACAAGTCATTCTAGACAACTAGGATAAGCTTCAAATCTTTTGGAGTCGTTGCTATTGGATGAGTTTATGTTTGATCAGAGAACATCTAAAGATAAGTTTACATCGTTTGCGCCCTCACATTAATGGCATATGGAAAGAACGCTGAATGTGCCTACTTTAGAGATTCATGCTGGAGTTTATGAGGAATAAATTAAAACACGTTCCACTATTTTAAAGTTTTATTTGAAACATTCTATCCACTTGGAGCTTATTTCCAAACTCCGGTTTACTATGTTCGTTCCCTGGAAACCTAGCTTTAATTTGAACGCTTAACAGATTTACGACAGGACACATAGAATTTTGACAAACTACCCGGGAAGTGGTCGGCCAGGCGGAGTGGGTACAGTGCGACACTCACACGCCGAAGGGTCTAAGTTCGATTCCCATCTCAACACCAATTTTTCGAATTCTTCACAGCACCACCTCTTTCGAGCTGCTGACAACACTCAAAGAGTAATAACTGTTTAAGAAAGCTTCTCAAATTTCGCCGTTCAGAGTCGACAAAAAACTGTAGGTTCCTTCCACTCGTGAGAGAACAGTAGCGCGCACAAAACGAGTAGTTGATGAGCAAGCTAGGCCCTGATCCCCCTGTGGAATGTAGCGCAAACTATAATTATTATTACCCGGGAAAAGAGAATACAAAACGACGCTTTGATCCATGTGGCCACTAGGACAGAACAAACAGTGTAATAGTCAATTAGGAAAAGACGCTTAATATTGCTGCAATAGATAGTAGGTAGGAACATGTATGTGCTTCTTCGCAATTATTACAATGTTATTAAATAAAACAAATCTGAATGTCCCAATTTTAGTTGAATTGGTGGTACTTTTTTTTTTTTGTTGGAGGTTGGGATCAACTACACTGGGCACTCAGACTCAAATACTGGTCCATTGTACTACCAGGCAGTAACCTTAATTTAATGTAAGCTTTCCGAAAAAAAACCAAGATGCGCTTCTGTGATATAGAACTTAGGTTTTCAGTTCCCACCACATCAGCGCCAAATAAGCGCCACCTGATACTAGCGAAAGCAGAACACTGACAGAGAAATGCTCTGAAGTGTCATCACCTTCTCCACAGGCGTCGCAGTGTGTGACATCACTAAGCCCAAGCCGACTCAGGTGCATAGCGAAGGTAAAGTATCCCGTTAATAAGCCAACAAGTCTTCTGCACTCGTTTCTGTCTAGAGATAGCAGAAAAGAGGCGGATTTCTTGCAGACGTTTGGGAGCATACTCTTGGTCACCCTGCAGCCTGGAGAGTCACGCCATCTCTGGTTGTGCTGTAGGGAGACCCAACCATCAACGGAGGCCCTGCCCAGGGACGCGGGTAATCCCAAGGTGGGTTCGGGTCCTACGAATGCCTCTGCTGAACCTAGCCTAGCTAGTTCATCGGCAGTTTCGTTTCTCAGGATCCCGTGATGACCCGGGACCCAGACAAGTCTTTAGCGAATTCAGCCTGCCGACCGAATTAAGGGAAGACTTGCATTCTTGAACTATCTTGGAAGAGGTTAAAGGGTTGAGTAAGGCCTTGAGCACAGCTTGACTGTCGCTGCAGACGCAGATACTTCTTCCCTTCCACCTATTCTTCACAATGTAGTTGGTGGCCATTAGGATCGCGAAGGCTTAAGGAGGCGTAAAGTCTAATGTTGTCGTTTTCCACGAAGGCCCCATCTCCAGAACCCTCCGTTGTCTTGGAGTCGTCCGTGAAAATCCGACTACATTCCTTTCCCTGTAAGTACCACCAATCGTTGTGTTCATAAAAATAGCAGTAGGTATATGACTTAGATAGTTAACAACATATTTCTAAGAAGATCCTTTTTCCAAATGTATATCCGGTTTTATTGTATTTTCCGGTAATTTAGATACCATACCAGAAATAAAAAAATAAAAAGCCTTTCTTTCTCCTCTTTTCACTCATTAATTGAAATCTATTGATTTAAGACTGTTCATAAAAATAGCAGTGTTTTTTTGGTTTTACCATAAAGTGTCTCAGAAATTGTTGTTTAGATTTTAAAAAAATATTTGTGCATTCTTGTTTGGTAAGTGAATTTTTTTGAATATGTTGTCATTTATTAACATACTTTAAAGTTAGAAATATGGGTCGATCTACACATTGTACCGAAGATATGCGGAATTTGATCAAAAAATTGCGTTCGGTTGGAAAAACATACAGTGGCGAGCAAAACTCTTCGGATGTTTGTCAAATCTAAGTTCATATTGCTGTTAAACTTTGGAAAATTACTCAATTTACTTCCGGTCTTCAATTTTTAATTCTTTATTTACCATATTACTCTCTTCATTGAATAACATAAAAAGTAATAAGACAAACATAAAAGCAGAAATTTACTAAAAAAAAAAATTCAATGCGTCCAGTTTTGCACGCAAGGCTTGTATGCTGAGCCAAACAACGATTTAAATGAAATTTTAGTACTTGGACCAGAGACCCTTTCTTTTTAAAATACTTTTCACACTCCTTGGCATACTTTCCACTAATGTTTCCATTGTTGTGTTTGGTATATTTTTCCAGGCAACTTGAACTCGGTCCCCTAGCTCGTTCAAATTATTCGGAGGCGAATCGTGCTGACACAATGTTCTTTAAACAATTGCCCACAAATTCACAATTGGATTGAGATCTTGGCTTTGTGCAAGCCATTTTAATGTTTTAAATGGTTGGTTTTCAAGGCACTCTTTCACTATTTTTGAGGTATGCTTGGGGTCTCCATCTTGTTGGAATACAATTTCCTCAATTGGATACGCACACTGATCAACAAACCCAGGCAAATATGTTTGCAAAATGTTTAGGTAGTCTTCCTTCTTCGTTATTCCTTCAATTGTATGGATAGGACCGACGTGCCACCAAGTGAAACATGCCCGCGCCATTATACTGCCGCCGCCATGTTTCATAGTTTGTTTGACTTGGTGTTGCTGAAGCTGTTCTCCCGGTCGGTGCCAATAATAAGACTTACGATCCGATAAAATACGATTGACTTTCGTTTCATCAGACCATATAATAATATAATATAATGATGAAATAATTAAAGAAACGCAATAAGCTTATGACAGCTTTCATAAACATAACGGTGAAATAATGTTTTTTGTATGCTGAGCCTTGCGTGCAAAACTGGACGCATTGACTTTCTTTGTTTTTTCTAAGAAATTTCTGTTTTTGTGTTTGTTTTATTACTTTTTATGTTATTCAATGAAGAGAGTAAGGAATTAAAAATTGAAGACCGGAAGCAAATTGAGTAATTTTGAAAAGTTTAACAGCAATGTGAACTTAGATTTGACAAGCATCCGACCAGTTTTGCTCGCTACTGTATGCTTCAATCCAGGAAATCATAGGATGTTCAGCGAAAATGGTCAGCAATGCGCTAAAGTGGAAAGCTGAGCCCGAAACACGCGGTCCAAAAAGAGTGACGGCTAGGCGAACTGACCGAAAAATTATCAACATGGCAAAGGAGAACCCTTCAATAAGATCCATACAGATGAGGGATGAACCCCGATGATTGCTGTGACGGTTAGAAGACGTCTTCTAGAGGCTAAACTATCAGCTATCAGCTCATGAAAAGTACCACTTTTGGCAAAAAGGCATGTGCAAAAAGATTGGCATTCACAATCTTTCACAGAGATTGGCCCAAGGAGAAATGGAGGAATATTCTGTGGAGCGATGAAAGCAAAATAGTTTTATTTGGTTGCATGGGTAGTCGGGAATATGTAAGAAGACCAAAGAATGAAGAAAGAATGAAGAATATGTAAGAACCAAAGAATGAAGAAAGAATGAAGAAGTTAAACACGGAGGAGCAAAACTAATGATTGGGGCCTGTTTCTCATATAATGTGGTTGGGCCTATATATCCTATAAAGGCTATAATGGACGGTGCTGAGCACGTTAAAATTTTAAAAGAGGTTATGCTGCCATATGCCGAGGATGAAATGCCACTAGTTTGGGTATATCAACAAGATAATGACCCAAAACATACGTCAAAACGGGCAAAATTTTGGTTTGATGAAAAAAAAATAACCGTTATGGAGTGGCCAGCACAATCCCCTGACCTAAACCCCATTGAGAACTTGTGGGGCGATGTTAAAAATTCTGTCCATGAGGGCAAAACAAAAAACATGCCAAAGAATTGTGGGAGACTCATGGGAAGCTATATCAGTTGAGGTATGTCGGAGTCTGGTGGACTCAATGCCATGAAGATGCAGCGCAGTGTTAAAAAGCAAAGGTTTTGCTACAAAGTACTAATGGGTACTAATGGCAAGCTGTAAATAATAATGATTTTATATTGTTTCATTGATTTCAGTTGTCTAGGCACAGCATAATTCTAAACACTGATATTTTTATGAACAACTGCTTAATATTACTACGACCAAAAAAATTGTTAAAAGTTATGAACAACGTTTATTTTATGATATACCTGTTAAGACTGAAATACTTTACTTTTGTACACGTTTTTTTGAAGTAATAATAAAACAATTTGAATTAATAGAAAATTATTTGCCTTTTTTTGAGGAGCACTGCTATTTTTATGAACACAACTGTATAATACGTCAGTGTAACTTTGCTTCTTAAAAGGAAAAAGTAAATACTTCAAATGTACACACGAATTCAAAAACCGTAACGGAACACGTGTGTGTAGAACACAAAAATTCCCTATCGAAACTTCCTACTCGTATAAGTGAAATGTCAATAAAAGCAAAGTGTGCAACATATTAGCTAAGGAAAATATTTGGAACCGAAATTCGTAAACAGCTATCAGACATATGAAATGTCAGAGGTTTTTTTTATCTTCGATTTGACAGCCATCTGCCGCCGTGCTGCTGCCCACAGCAGAAGTTCGAAGGGAAAGGAAATATTTTGCTCTCTCATGAGCTCTCTCCACTACGAAAAAATCAGCTACCAGGTATACCAGTATGAAATGAAACGTTTTTTTTTTTTTTTTTTTTTGAAAATAAAACACTAATTATTAAAGGGAAAGTAAAACCATCTTATTCAAAGTATTGGCGATTGTTTTCTACACATTTTGACCACCTTTCTTGCAATTTGTGAATACCACACCAATCGGACACCCAATTTTCGACCTCCTGGTAGGAATCAAAGTTCTGCTCGGCCAATGCGTGTCCCATCGATGAAAACAAATGGTAGTCGAAAGGAGCCAAGTCTGGTGAATATGGCGGGTGTAATAGCTGCTCCCAGCCAAGTGTTTTGATTGTATCCTGAACCGGTTTTGCTTTGTGTGCAGGTGCATTGCAATGGAGCAAAATTATCTTGCCGTGTCTTCTGGCTCATTCAGGTCGTTTCTCGATCAATGCATGGTTCAAATTGATCTTTTGTTGTCGGTAGCAATCAGTATTAATGGTTTCACCAGGTTTTAGGAGTTCGTGGTACACCACATCTTTCTGGTCCCACCAAACACACAGCATTGCCTTCTTGCGGAATCGATCTGGTTTTGCAGTCGATGTTTATGGTTGTCCCAGATTAAACCATGATTTTTTTCCGTTTAGGATTCTTAAAATAAATCCATTTTTCATCGCCAGTAACAAACCCGATTTTCTTTCGTGTCTTTGCAGCAAAATTTCACAAGTGTTTTTCCGGTTTTCCATCTGTCTTTCATTCAATTCATGTGGTACCCATTCTCCACACTTTTGGATCTTTCCCATAGCTTTTAAACGGTCAGAAATTATTTGTTGTGCAACATTTAACATTGCTGCCATTTGCTTTTGACTCGAAGTGCCATCTACATCCAATATCGATTGCAATTCGGCGTCTTCAAACTTTTTGGTGGTCTTCCACGTTCTTCATTTCTCACATCAAAATCAGTATTTCTGAACCGTTGAAACCATGTTTTGCATGTTGCTTCTGAGAGAGCATGATCACCATATGCCTCGACAAGCATTTAATGCGACTCTGCAGCACTGTTCTTCAAATTAAAACAAAAAACTAATGCTTTCCACAAATCATCACTCTCAGGTACAAAAATCGACATATTTAACACGATGAAAAAATATGATGTTGTCTGTTAAATAACTTGATTTTTACTAAATATTTTCCATAGATGTCATAGCAAACAAAAAAAAAATAAAGGCTCGTTCACAACAAATGTTCCCTATCAATACATTTGTGTCTTGACGCTCACTTCATACCGGTATACCTGCTGAGGCAGCTTCATATTAGGTGTGGTCCAGTACTTTATGTACCAATTCCTTAAGTCTGTCATTTGTTAAGGAGTGGTGGTAAATATCTCTCAGAAAGAGGCAAAGTACGGGAACGTATCTAAACCAAATGTGTTAAGTCTGTCATGAAGACATGTCACAATCGAAACAAAAACAACAAAAACATTGGGACACACACAAAGATAATAGACCAATGCTCCCTTATCTCAGTACGCACACCAATAAATTTGACAGAAAACCGACAGAAACAGCCTACCCATAAAAAATTTCTTATGTTAAAATCGGCAGGATGGGGGAATATTTTACTCTTTTGAGAGACGCTCTTTCGACGAAAGGCCCATTTTTTCGGAATACGGGAACGGACATTGTGTTTTTCTATGTTGTTTTTCGAGTACGGGAACACACCTATTGATACACAAAACTATGCCAAGTGAAATTTAGCATATGAGACGAAGGACTCGAGGAAGGGGACTGTCTCCTCCCCTTATCGATTTGGTTTTTAATTTTGATTTTTTAAAATATGGTCCGAAAATAGTACAAGACTCATCAAGTTTCTTTAAGCTACTTAAGTCCAGTCCACTTTAATATAGTGAACCTTTGCTCCAAATAAGCAAGCACATTTTCGCTACAAAAGCTTTAGTTTTCATTCTCCGCCAAATTCATGTTAAAGCCTTTCACCATTTCATTTCATATTCACAAACTGCAAATATTGTGAAGATAAGAAACGAGGTGTCGGAGAGCTAAAGACTTGCTTAAATTCACTTCATTTATTTTTGGTCGTGGTAGAAAGAGAGAAGAAGAAACCGCTGTACAAGACACAGTCCTGTCAGTCCTGACCCACGAAAGTGCAGACGGCTACGTTTTTCGGCAGACATGAACATTCATTCGACGTTATTAACAAATCAAAGACAAAATACCGACATGCTGTGTCAGTGATTAGAAGTTAACCAACGTTTAAAACTGAAATTAAAATAAAAAAAACATACTTCCGTATAACGCGATCAAGTCATTTGCTTACGTATAGGCAAAAAAAAAAACAGTAAAAATTCATATAGCGCCTATAAGTATGCAAAAAAACAAGGAATTTGGGATATGTTCATAAATTGTAGGGACAAATGTTGATCTCAAGCTGTGTATGTTCCGACGATTGGTTGATCAGTAAATATTAGGTCTTTTCCAATTTCTCTGAATTGCTGCAAATGCCTACGAAATTCTCCGAAAAACTATCAAAAAGCATTCCAGTTGCGGAGTTTTTCGTAGTAGAGCGAGATCATGAGAGCAAAATATTTCCCCTCCCTACGAATTTCTGCCTAAGAAAACTCAGTGGGCAACACGTGACTGTTAAAGTGAAAATAAAAAAACCTCGGACATTTTATATAGCTCATAGCTATTTCCATGTTTTTTTTTGACGGTTGGTTAATTCTGCGAATTTTTACGAAAAGTCGTTTTACAAGTTTCGGCGGAGTTATGCACACTTATGCGTAATATAGTTGAGCCTTTACTCTCTCCAAGAGAGATTTTTATGTAAACTACCCAACTATGAATATCTGTCCACAAATGAATTGGAACAGATCTATTGTCTGATCTGTCACTGTAAGAAATTTGAAAATTGATGACTAGCATCTATGCATGACTGAGAATGTGATTTCTGAAAATATTTTCGGATTGTAGGGCATTCTTTGCGATTTTGCAGTGACAGGTCGCACATTTGGCATAGATGTAAATATATTCTTAACATGGGCAATTCGGCAATCTCCATCTGGGAAACGTAATTGAGAGCTTAAGAACTTCATTGTCTGTTCTGGTGTCTCCAAGAATTGTTACAGTAATTATTCGCTGTAGAATTTTATTCATTTTGGATATTGCTTCAAATGAGAAACGATCCGTGCAATCAACTCCGTTTAAAACGAAAACAATTTAATTGAATTGAATGTAGCTCTGGCTTAAAAGTCGTCTGCTTAATGTCAAGTTCGAAATTCGAATTCAGCGAATGAAAGAAGTGTCATCAATTGTCACATTTGTTTACACTTACAATAGTTTACAATCGTTTATTTTATATGTGTAGTGTAAGAGCAAAACACTACTTATCAATATTTTCCATTTCCCAATTTTTTTTTTTTTCAGAAAGACGACTTCAAACATTTATTACTGAAGAACTGATATTTCAAATTCAAGAAACAGAACATGAAAACTCAACGACTTCAAGCGGCCTTTGCACGCAAACGCGAAGCAGAAATGATGCGTTCTGAACAAACTGCCGCTGCAGATCGTTACTTCACGCATTGGGGTAAGGTGACTTCGAAATTTCAAAATTGGACAACACCAGAGTACTATGAACTGGCCGAGGAAAGACTCAAAAAATCAATGGAAAAGAAGGAAAAGGAAGCAAAGCTGAAGGAAAGACAGGACAAACTCAGAGAGCTGTTTGCATCAGAGAAAATCAAATTTGAAAAGGAATTGCAAGATCTGCGTCGCCCAAAGTCTCGAAACATGAGCGTGGAAATGATGGAAAAACTCAATAAAAACTACAAAACAAAACAAGACGAGAGACGTAAGTTGGAACTAGAAGCAAAGCTATACGGCCGTTGGAGGCACGGCGTGGACGATGAAAGTCTCTTGTACGAGTCCAAGTCCGACAACCAAGTCTTAGCCAAATTGAACTGGCTTGACAAACAGGTATGCCATGTGTGCTCTCAAAAGTTTCTTAATTCAATTTTTTCTTGCATTAGATCGAAGACCAAGTGCAGAGGGAGCAGGAAGAGAAAATATCACAAGAGCAGAACTTACGTCTTCAAGAGGAGATCCGCAAGACCGAACAACACCACAAAGAGCGTCAGAAAATTCGCGAAAAGGAAATCAAAGAAATCCGTCTCCTGCAGGAGAAGCACATGCAGGAGCTCAAGAAGCGCGACCAAGAGGCCGAAGCGCTTAAGAGCGAGGCAAACTACCTCGAGAAAGCAGTGGAACACTTCAAAGCTGAACTGTACGAATTTAATGACCGCTTAAGTAAATCGGAGCTGCATGAGGCTCCAAAATCACACAATCTGAACAGGGTGAAAATGGTCATTCGGAAACGTTCAGAAGCTTTCCGAGAACAACTTCAGCAGGATATTGACCTTCTGGAGCGACTAAACGACATTTGCTCTGATCAAGATTCTACCGCAAAGCTTTTGGAGAGGCTTCGAAAGCAACACCAAGTGGAAGTGCGAAACGTTGAGCACATCGAGAGCATGTACGAGTCGGAAGCAAAGCTGAATCTTCAACAATGCGAGAACGCCTGGCGCCAGATGAACTACGAGCGGCGTACTGACATAACAAATCTGCTCAAACACCTTCAAGAGTCATTCTCGAGTAAGCTCCACGACAACCAGTGCAGACAAAAGGACCTAATAGACATTCGCGTAACACACCTCTCTTCAATTGAGACCTCCAACGAACGGCTCAAGGTGCTCATCAAGGAGCAAGAGGAGTCCCCAAGGGCACTGGCAATCGAAACACCAAGGCCAGCTCCCGCGGAGCCGTGCAAAACCGTCCAGAAAGTCAGTAATTCCTTCACAAATTTGAACCTCGATTGCCTTGGCGGCAGTGAAGTTTCCAGTCAACCACCGTCCGCAAGGTCCCAAGTGCCCATTACCCCAGATTCCGAGCAAAGGCCTAAATTTGGACGCAAAAAGGTTGCCTGGCTATGAAGACTCCTCATAATTGCATTTATAACATTTTTCTTTGTGCTTTCTGTTTAAATAAAATACCAGCCACAATACAGCCAGAAGGAGTTGTTTTCATTGTTTCGTCATTCATTCGTTGGCTGCTTTGAAAAGGTGAGTGCTCCACACAGAGGCGCAGTACTGTATTCTTTCATTTACTGGGACTGTTTGCGCTTTAATATCCCCATTTGCACCGTTTGGCTAGCGAATACATTTGTGGCAGTTGTGTGCCACAGAAGGCCATTTAATGCAATTTATTTTTAATGAGCACAGAAGTGCTGGAGCCCTCTTAGTCGGCTCACAGCTCTACCACTGTCAGTGCCAGCATACACAGTGAACATTATAATGTGACATTATAAAGGAGCAAATTGTCGTGGTTTTAACTGGTTCGGTTAATGTGTGTTTTTTGAGATTGCTCAAGCATCCGAAGTGGAAACATAATTAAAAATTCAGCAGCAGAATTCGCTGAGGAGGGATTTGCAAATCATTCCACGGCCATTCAAAGTGGCCTGTCCTCGAACATTTACTATTTAATGTGCTCGACCTTGATCTACTCTGGATGCGGAACGACTACCACGGAGACTGCACTGTGTCAGCACGTACCGGTATTGGGGGGCGTTTTGTAAATAGTCATCAAGGCGGTTAATTTTCTCTTGGGAGGTGCAGGTTGATCGACGGGTCGTTTTTTTCTTCTTCTATTTGAGATGTGAAAATTGGCGCAGTAATTGAGCTTATTTTTATTCACGGGCAGGGAGCCTTGTTCGGGGTAGGATTTTCACCTCTGCTTGCGTGAGTGAGTGAAATTAGTAACAGTAGGTAATGCGTGGAATTTATGTGCCGTACATACATATAGGTGAACGTATGTACACGGAAGGAGTGCAAGATTCTTTGTTCGAAAATTGTTCAATTTGTTGCAACTAATCAATTGGTAACGGAATCTGTGCGTTTTGTTGCTCTTTGGATTTTTGGAAGAAAGTAAGAAATATAACTGCAAGCCCCTCTATCAGACGTTGCGTATAATCTACAAAAATGTTCCTTTTCGAAGGAAGGAACTTTAAGCTTTCTGTTGGTTAATTTGTAACTACTACAGGTGGTTCTGAGACCCGCAGTGGATTGAAGACTGACTTGTCAACTAAATCTATTTTCGGCATCTGCCTTCGGTTGCTGAAGTCCTTCTCTTCTTGTGTGTACCATCCCGGAAAAAGGCACACTCTGATGTGTTGTCTCCACGTCCTCTTTGTAATATTTATTTGCTCTCTTTAGAGTTTAAATCGTTACATTTTACCACGCATAGGCCGTCGTAGAGGAAGGAAAGCTTGTCGTTGAATCTTCTCCCCCGGATGTTGTTAATGAAAATAGCCCACATGGGCTTCCCCATCCGCTTTTCTTGCAAAAAGAGCAGGACAGGAATAACGAAGGTGTTACACAACTTAAAAGTTTTGTTATCCAATTGACTCATGAACTAAAAGAAACAGCGGGTTGGAGTGATTCTTCGATTCATTTCGGTGCTGTTGCCTTTATTCACTTCGGAGCTGAGGTAGTTTACGTGTTTGCTAACCTCAAAGTTTTTGCCGCTTATAATGTTTTTTGGGTTTTGTGCTTTAAACAACATAAACTTTGTTTTGTCTCCGTTTTTGGCCAGAAAACATATCACTGACTACTCGCCTGATTTTGTCAGCAATTATCAGACGGTTTCGAACTACAAAAGATAAGGGACACTCTTGGGAAACATTTTTTGCCGGTTTTAGCTTTCCGACATACATATGTGGCTGTCAGCTGCCAACTACAGAAGATTTTGTTCGAAATCACTCGCTTTTTGAAAAGTCTGCTTCTCGATGTACATATGTACCAGAAACCATTGGTGTCTGATATATACGTTGTTTGTGCGATGTTGCTGTTTATTTCCTCAGATAGATGAGTGAAGCGTCTTTTAATGTGGCTTCATAGCTTGGTCACATTCAGCGGAGTTGAGTTAGATGAACTTCAAACTATTGAGCAGTTTTTCTACGTGATATTTCACATAGCTTTTAGTTTTCAGATTCGTTTGAAAATTTTCAAATAGGAAAGAAACACTAATATATTGTTCACAAGCCACCTAAAGGTGTTCTGTGTTCTTGGTAAGTTTTAAACGGTTGCAGGATATGCACTGAACAAATAATTTTCTTAATAATTAATAAAAATTGTATGGCGCGACATTCCAGAAGAGGACCAGAGTCCAGCTTGGTCAGCAACTACTCGTGTTGTGCGCGCTACTGTTCTTTCGTGAGTTGAAGAAGGGACATACAGTTGTTTGCCGACTCCGAACGGTGAAGTTTGAGAAGCTTTCTTAGACTGTTATTATCTTTGAGTGTTGTCAGCAGCTCGAAAGAGGTGGTGCCGTGAAAAATTCGCGGTGTTCAGCCTGGAATCGAACCTAAACACTTCGGCGTGTGATCGTCGCATTCTACCCACTGCGCTACGGCGGCCACTCTCCTGGTCGTGGTTAATTAAGTTAAGGATAACTAGACAAAAAATACAAGGACTCAGACTACGTACTTTAGTTCGCTCTTCACTGTTAATATCTATTTCATTACCAACAACAAGGAAATAATGTTGGAAGGGCCGATCGTTAGGACACCAAGAACACAGGAATAATATGTGAAGTCGAATACGAAGTTGGCCATACAGAATTTGTTGCGGAATTATTGCTTTGCGATTTCTATTAAAATCTGTATATTTGAATTTTTTAGAAGGATTATGCAGGAGTTGTTGTGGAAGTCCTCCTTCTCTGGAGCGAAAATGTAAACCAAGGCTCGATGCGGATTGTCATGATCATTCGCTTGCAGAATTCAACGGAATTGGAGCATAAGATTCTTCGTCAAAGCTAGTATCGAAGTTCAAGTTCATCCCAGTACACATCCAGTTCTCAAACCTCATTCTGGTTCTTTCTACTGCAACTCATGGATGGTGGTAATGTCTGATGTACAGCAGTTCATAAACTCCGCTGGTTTGTCGTATGCACATTATCTTTTATCCTTTGTTCGCTTGCCGAACTTGCCAAATGGAAAATCCACGCATGCAATCATTTTCACATCTTTCCAAGAAAAGTAATTTTCAAGAAGTACACAGGGTAACACTTTGATGTGGATTGTGACGGGATGCTATTATTTAATGTGACAGAAGCATGTGAACTAACTTTCTAATTAAATTAAAAACATGGATTATGAAGATATTTGATTCAAGTAGGATTGCACGCCATGCTTCCTGGACGAGAAATAATTTAAAGTGTTTTTGTTGTTAAAGAGTGTGGCAATTGGCATGTCTGCCGCACAGTAACGTGTAGGAGCACCGTTAAGAACCGATGATAATAATTTAAGCGCGTAAGGTCAATAACATTTAAGGAATTCGTGATTCGTTCAAAGCAGGAAAGTTCGGGAAACATTGGGTTTAAATGTATTTTGAGGTGTAAATAACTATTAGTGACGTTTTGGTCAATTTTTCGGCAATACTTCCTGAGCAAGTCTTTGCCTAATATTTCGAACATTCTGATCTTCGGGGCAAAATGTTTAAATGTTGGATTGCATTCAAGTCCGTTGATTGCTGGAGCTGAGTCCAAAAATTAGGTGTGTTCCAGTACTTTCTGTAGTAAAGTCTGAAGTATGTCATTTGCACACGCACACTCATCAATTTGACAGACAACCAACAACGGCAGGGTGGGAAAATAGTTTACTCCAGAAACCAATAAGGACGGAAGAAGGAAGGAAACCTATTGGTCTCTGGTTTAATCTCTCAAGAGAACACCAATTTGACGTAAAACCACTTTTTTCGGAATACGGGAACGCACTTTAGGTCCGTTCCAATTGCACTGAAACGCTACGGATGTCTACGAATTTGCCCGAAAAATTACGAAAAAGCGTTACATTAGCTCATTTTTTCGTAGAAGAGAGAGCTCATGAGAGAGCAAAACATTTCCCCTCCCTACGAAATCCTGCCGAAGTAAAAATTGTGGGCAGCAGCTCGGCAGCAGGCTGTCAAATTGAAAATAAAAAAACCTCTAACATTTCATGTGCCTGATAGCTGTTTACGAATATCTACGAAAAGTCGTTTCACAATTTTCGTTAGAATTCTTCTCTGCAAGAGAATGTTTTACCCAGACTACTTAACTACGAATTTCTGTACGCAAATCAATTAGAACAGACCTATTTTGTTGTTCTGTGGTGTTTTTTTTTCGGGAACACACCTATTGTGTTGGTTTGTGTTGTTTGGTTCTATTCACTAGAGACTGAACAAATACAAAATCACCGACGTCAGCTGTTGAAAAACTCCCTCCTACTGTTGCGCTCCCACTAATGTATGTTCTACTCCTAACAAGTTGATAGGATTATCTCTGAGTTCTTTTTTCTTTCGCCCAATTGACCCACTCATCAGAAAATATTCCTACAGTCTGCGTCATAATGCTGGTGCTCTTTGGCAAACTAAAAACGGTTTCCAATGTATCGAACGTGAAAGAGGTCATCATGAAACACGCGATGAATCGGTATAAAATACATGACTTACACGTCTCATTTGTGATCTTGGAGAACTAATTCTCGGATTCTGCTTCATTTTCCTAACAAGAATCAGATTTTCCTTTTCCTGCTTTATAACCTTACGTTGCCGCCCATATGTTTTTTTCTTTATGATGTTTCCAATGTTTCTGTAGTTTGCCATAGTACTGAATTGTGTTCCAGAAATTGTTTAACTATAACTGGAATTCTTTCAAACTATTGCCTTTTCTCCTTTCCACTTGGTTCCATTTTTTTCACACGACGTAATGCAAACTATAAAAATGTACATGAAACTGAAGAAATGAGAGTGATATACCTTCAGATGCCGACAGTCCTTATTTTACTTGTGATGTAAAAAAAAAAGTTTTCATTTGTAAAACAGTTATCGGATTCAAATGTCAACAGAATTTACCTTTGCGCCCCAAACATTGTGCATATGCCAAACCTTAATCTGAACGTAGGGTGGTTGCAATGGGTGTGCTCCAGTACTTTCTTCACCAAATTATGAGTTCTGTCATATGTCAAGGTGTAGGGTAAGACCCTCCCAGAGAGAGGGTTGTCATACGTCAAAGTTGAGGTAAAACCCTCTCAGAGAGTCGCAAAATCTCAAAAACGCACGGGAACGCTGTTAAACCAAATGTGTGAAGAATGTCATTAAGAGCGCTTATTTGACATAAAACACATTTTTGTGGCGTATCAAAACATACTTTGGAGTGTACTGTTTTTTGTTGTTTGTTTCGCGGACGTGAACACACCCAATGTGGATTACTGGATTTTTGTATAATATGCGTCAACAAATGGTGTTGCCTTACATTTATGATTAACTGTCATAATTAATTAGAATATATTTTCTTACTAATAATGCCTAAATAACAATGAATTCTCGACCCAGATGCCAAATGTCATATTATATTGGGTCATGCACATTTCTACCGCCTTTTTAGCGTTGCTCCCCTGCCACGGCGAATCATTTAATTCGGTCATATTTGAAAAGGCGCTTTTATTTCATATAAAGTAATTTCTTTTTTATTATGAAGAGCAAAACACGAATAAATTGGGTATAGCCTTCAAGTTCAACGTCTTTTGCCATATTCAAAAAATCATTTGCCACAACGACAAAGACGCTGTTTCTGAGAAATGTCGTACGATGACATCTGTCAATTGATGTTTCCAAGAACTTTGAATGTATGTACATATTTCCTTCCTGCTCTTGAGGGAGGATACCTTACAGATATGGATTTCTTTTGTGTGTTTGTTTGGCGGCGGTATTTTTTCGGCGCTCCGTAAGCGAGTAAAACCGTTACCGGATGCGTTTACATTAGTAATTAGGAAGAAATATGGGAAAAGCTGTTGATTGTAAAGGAGACCTCTATTTAGGAAACCAACATTTTTTAAATGAAACAAATTGCAATTATTATATCAAAAAATTTTACTTTAAGAATATTATGTACGGAATTAAGTTTACTCGTAGCCAAATTTGTTCAAAATTTCAACTATCTACTGTGTACTAATGACTTCATGTAGCCCCAAATAGTCTAAAGGCGTTCAATTACATGAACGAGTCGGGTATGCAAAGAGTTTATTTCTTGAAATAACTCACTCATCCAACTTTCTTTTCAAATCGCTTGTAAGTCTGTATGCTGTGTGAATTACTGTGTGGAACTGTCACGCGTAGTTTTGAACCACATATTAATAATAATAATTTTTTGGTGCAACAGTCCACAGGGGGACCAAGGCCTAGCTTACTCATCAACTACTCGTGTTGTGCGCGCTAATGTTCTCTCACAAGTAGAAGGGCTCTACAGTTTTTTGGCCTCTCCAAACGGCGAAGTTTGAGAAGCTTTTTCTTAGACACAACTTTGCGTGTTGTCAGCGTCTCGAAAGAAGTGGTGCCGTGAAAAATTCGAAAAATTCGTGTTGAGCTGGAAATCAAACCTAGACCCTTGGGCGTGTAAGCGTCGCACTCTACCTAAAATAATCACATATCATGGTTCAACATCAATTTCCATTCACACTAAACGTCGCGAGTAGTATCATGAACAATAAAGAAATGGTCCAATGACACTCGGCAAACAGTGGTTTCTGAATGAGTTTGCTGCCTCTCCAATAACACGTATGCTGCTTGTCAATAAACTTATTCAGGCAGGAATGAGCCTTATAGCTAAAGATGATTTTTCGATGAAAATCAGCATCAATTTCAAACTGTAGTTAATCCTAAATTGCGGCGCTTTAACTGGAGAGAGCGCTCATTTAACGTAAAACCCATTTGTTTCGGTATACGGGAACGGACATTAGGTGTGTTCCCGTACCCGAAAAAACAACACAAAACAATGCAAACCAACACAATGTGCGTTCCCTTATTCCAAAAAATGGGTTTTACGTCAAATGAGCGCTCTCTCGAGAAAGTAAAATCTTTCCCATTTTAACACAAGAAATTTTTGTGGGTAGGTTTGGATCAACTCCAGTTGGTTGGAGGTTGGGATCAACTACACTGGAGCACTCAGACTCAAATACTGGTCCATTGTACTACCAGGCAGTAACCTTCATTTGATGTAAGCTTTCCGAAGAAAAACCAAGATGCGCTTCTGTGATATAGAACTTAGGTTTTCAGTTCCCACCACATCAGCGCCAAATAACCGCCACCTGATACGAGCGAAAGTGCTCTGAAGTGTCTTCACCTTCTCCACAGGCGCCGCAGAGTGTGACATCACTAAGCCCAAGCCGACTCAGGTGAATAGCGAAGGTAACGTGTCCCGTTAATACGCCAACAAGTCTTCTGCACTCTTTTCTGTCTAGAGATTGAAAGGAAGCGGATTTCTTGCAGACGTTTGGGAGCATACTCTTGGTCACCCTGCATCCTGGAGAGTCACGCCATCTCTGGTTGTGCTATACGGAGACCCAACCATCGACGGAGGCCCTGACCAGGGACGCGGGTAACCCCAAGGTGGGTTCGGGTCCTACGAATGCCTCTGCTGAACCTAGCCTAGCTAGTTCATCGGCAGTTTCGTTTCCCAGGATCCCGTGATGACCAGGGACCCAGACAAGTCTTAGCGAATTCAGCCTGCCGACCGAATTAAGGGAAGACTTGCATTCTTGGGTAGGTTGGTTTTCTGTCAAATGAATTAGCGTGCGTACAAAGATAAGTAAGCATTAACCCTTCTTCTCTGTGTATCTGACTCAAATCTTGTTGTTGTTTTTGTTTTCTGTATCGAAAAGAGAATTTGATATTTCCTAATGACATACATTGCACATTTCGTTTAGATGCGTTCCCGTATTTTTCCTTTTTCTGAGAGAGATTACCCCCATTCCTTAACAAATGACAGACTTCAGAGTTTGGCACAGAAAGTATACAGAAACACACATATTGTGCTGTTTTTTCGGGTACGAAAGCACATTTATTGTGTTGTCAATTTAAATACTAGACGTTTAACTTTTATTGTGACACAAAAACTAAACTAATAGCCTCGAAAAAATGGATTTAAGATACAACTAAAGTCAAATCTTGTTTGAAATACTTACAAACGTTGTTCAGATGTGCTCTACTCGACGATGATTTGCTAACTCAAAAATACTTAAAAAGATATGACGGCGTTTGCTGTTCCTATCACAAGAAACTTTGAGCACTCCCATGGAAAAGAAAAACCTTTTTCAAAGTGAATGCTTTCAATTTTCTTCTTTCAGGTAGGTCTTTCAAAAAAAAAAAAAAAAAAAAAACGGAAATCAGTTCTGACAAGTGTGTTCGTTTTAATGCAGATCCTTCTCAAATTTCACTGAAAGGCGGTTCCTGCTTACTTGTTCATCAAATATTATACGCACATTCTGAAGCTAATTGCTGATGCTTTTCGACAAATATGTTGATATGTGTTGCACAAATTGACCGAAATGGTTCTACTTTTGACATTATCAGCGACCAACTGTTTAAATTATCACCAAATGTGTTCCGTCAAACCCGTAAACTCATTCATAGATTAAAATGCCTTAAGGCTTATTTAAGTCTGATCAAATTCTGTTTTAACTCTGCAAAAGGACACTTCGAAAAAAAAAATCTGTTTGTATGAACTCCGCATTTATATACACGGAACCCTAAAAGCTTATATAAATTCTCTGAATATCACGAAAAATTATTGAGTGCAGAAAAACTATTAAGTAAGGCCCACTTTATTATACGAAGGTTACCTTTTATATTTCGGGATGAGAGAACAAAAACAAACATTAATCATCTCAAATAGCTTTATTGTTTTTCAAAATATTCCTCATTAAGATCTGCATTTGAACCAATTGTCGAAGCACTTTTGCCACTCTGATTGAGGAATCTTCAAAACATGCATTCTGAACGCATCAACCGCTTCTTAAGGTGTTGAAAAACGTTGACCTCTCATTTTATTTCTTACGTACGGGAATAAAAAGAAGTCGTTCGGTGCCAAATCAGGACTATACGGCGGATGACTCATCAAATCGATGTTTTGAGGGTTCAAAAATGGAGTTGTTTGAGTCGATGTGTGAGATCTCGCATTGTCGTGGTGAAGAGTGATCCGTCTTCGGCGGTTGGTTTTCCTGCTTTCTTGGAAGACAACTGGCAAACAAATGGTTGTGTACCACTCAGAATTGACTATTTTGCGTTGTTCTAGTAGTACGGTTGCGACATGTCCAATTTTTCCGAAAAACCAGGCGACCATTGGCATGGAAGTGCTTCGTGTCCGAGCAGCTTTTGTTGGATTTGGCTCAATTTAACACCCATACAGTCGACTGCTGTTTACTTTCGGGTTCATACTCGTAAATCCACGATTCATCACCTCTCACGATGTCATAGACGTGTTTCGAAGCACCGCGATATTATTTTTGGAGCATTTGTTTCGACCAATCGACACGAGTCCTTTTCTGAGCGATTGACAAATTGTGTGGGATCCAACGCGAAAAATTTTTTTCGACAGTCAAATGTTCATGCAATATTGAATGTATGCTGGTTCCAATAATGCCTAAGGTTGTCTCAATCTCACGATACGTCACATGACGATCTTCCAATATCAGTTGCCGCACAGCATCAATGGTTTCCGGAACAACAACTGATTTTGGACGACCTTCACGAAATTCGTCTGGGAGTGGACTAAGACCTCGGCTGAATTCGCCACACCATCGATAAACACTGGTCCTTGATAGAGCTTCATGGCCAAAAATTGAAATAAGTTCATCGATGCACTGTTGTTGAGTTTAACCACGTCGAAAGTTGTAACAAATAAGCGCACGAAAATTTTACCGATCTAACTCCATTTTTTGGGCGAGATGAATCTTTTAAGTTGCTGTAAACAACACAAATAGCGGTCGTATGTCAAAACTTTCTGAATACGTATAACCTCAAAAATGTCAAACTTTACCATAGAGCTAGCAGTTGCCAGCAACAGATTGCACAACAAGGGTTTCCTTCGTATATAGATACCTTCCCTTCCTAAACCGGGACGATATACGAATAATTTGGAAAAGAATCTTACTTGTAGCACGACAAACTACAATTAACAAACTCGTTCTACTGCATTAAAACAGCTGTCATTGTCTCCATGCCAAGGAATCGATTATCACGCACAATCGGGTGCTACAAAGCTAGCTACATTCAATTTAGGTTAAACGTTTTGCGAACTTTGATATATCTTTCCATTTAAGGATACACATCGATTTGCAGAAAATCAGTGGAATTAATTTATTCCTGAATGCTTAGAAAATACTAATGTCGGGTGATGTCATTCTCTACCCGTCCTCGGTTTGGAATGTAATAAATCGTTGAAAGCAAGACATATGCAATTAATGTCCTTCTGTGATACATTTTCAGGAGTATCCTTTTATATAAGAGCTCTTGATTTTCAGATATGTACGTGAATGTTAACATAATTGCCAGAATTCGGTTCATGGGCTCCTGCACTACATATTACACTAATAGCAGTCTCAAAGGCAGACAGGACATCAGAGTGCTGGAGTCCTGAGTGCTGAGTTCCTGAAGTAACATAGGTGTTCCATATGTGGGAAAGTGCAATTGGAAATCAAGTTTATCAGCCTCAAAAGAAAACTTTAAGTCGTGCAATGTTGAGTTTTGCAATTTGTCACTTTTAGTTAAGTCAAAATTTGATAATTTAATTTTTCGAATGAAGGAAGAAAAATATACAGAGGACATTGTTGAATCAATTCTTTGGCGGACATTGAATTGCGAAATTAGGCGATACATTCCTTTCATATATTTTGAACTGCTTATAATGGACAGTCACTTTTGACAGTTTCAATGATTGCTTAACTTATAGTTAACTGACTCCTGTCCCTCTGGACAGGGCTTTTATTTCTTCAAAATCTGGGAAAAATGCAAAAGAACGCGATTCATCCGTGACATGCTTTTGAAGGGTGTCGCAGCTGAGAGAATTGTTATGAAAATCAAAAACAAATGAATGGTCCGAAAAGAACTTGGTCTAGAAAGAATAATGAATGTTTTAGAAAAATGTCGTTTTTGGCATTGTCCTTTAATTATAATTGTATAGCGCGACAGTCCACAAGGGGACCAGGGCCAAGCTACTCCACTCAAGCTCAACTACTCGTGTTTTGCGCGTTGTTGTGTTGTGTTCTCCCATGAGTAGAAGGGGCCTACAGTTTTGTGCCGTCTCTGAAAGGCGAAGTTTGATAAGTTTTTTCCACGACAGTATGTACTCTTTGAGTATTGTCAGCAGAGGTGGCGTTTGAACTCAACACTATACCCCCTACGCCACGACGACCACAGTCCTTTTTCGACAACTTAAAAAAAATTTATTGAATATTTGCACATTAAATGCCATTGAAACCTATGAGCCGCCATATTTGTCAGAATTTTCCTTCCAAGGAGTGACTATGACTAATAATAATAATTGTTGGCGCTACAGTCCAAAGGGGGACCAGGGCCTAGCTTGCTCATCAACTACTCGTGTTGTGCGCGCTACTGTTCTCTCACGAGTAGAAGGCACCTACAGTTTTTTGCCGACTCCGAACGGCGAAATTTGAGAAGCTTTCTAAGACAGTTATTACTCTTTGAGTGTTGTCAGCAGCTCGAAAGTGGTGGTGCCGTGAAATATTAGAAAAATTGGTGTTGAACTGGGAGTCGAACCTAGACCCTTCGGCGTGTGAGCGTCGCACTCTACCCACTACGCCACGGCGACCACGGCGACTATGACTATGCGTAGTAAATACATAATTCATCCAGGATATGATACAGGCGGTTTTTTGATATAGTTCCCGTCTCAGATTCCTGGCGGAAGTTCAGTCAGCAAACTAGCAATATGAGGTGATGCATACCTTCCAAGCTATCTCCCGTGATTGTCGTTTTGCATCCAAACTTAATAATAATAATAATTGTACGACGCAACAGTCCACAGGGAGAACAAGGCCTAGGTATACCGGTATGAAATGAGTTTTTTTTTTAAATAAAACACTAATCATTAATGTGGTCACCGTGGCGTAGTGGGTAGAATGCGACGCTCACACGCCGAAGGGTCTAGGTTCGACTCCCAGCTCAACACCAATTTTTCAAATTTTTTACGGCACCACCTCATTCGAGCTGCTCAAAGAGTAATACCTGTCTAAGAAAGCTTCTCAAATTTGCCGTTCGGAGTCGGCAAAAAACTGTAGGTCCCTTCTACTCTTGATAGAACAATAGCGCGCACAACACGAGTAGTTGATGAGCAAGGACTGTAGTGGACTGTAGCGCCAACAATTATTGTTACTAATCATTAATGGGAAAGTAAAAACATATTGTTCAAAGTATTGACCATTGTTTTCTACACATTTTGACCACCTTTCTGGCAATTTGTGAATACCACGCCAATAAAATTGTTCGTCTTTTAAAGCAAACCAATTAGACACCCAATTTTCGACCTCCTCGTAGGAATCAAAGTACTGCTCAGCCAATGCAGGTCCCATCGATGAAAACAAATGGTAGTCGGAAGCAGCCAAGTCTGGTGAATACGGCGGGTGGGGTAGCTGTTCCCAGCCAAGTGTTTGTATCCTGAACCGGTTTTGCTTTGTGTACAGGTGCAGTGTCATGGAGCAAAATTGCCGTGTCTTCTGGCCCATTCTGGTCGTTTCTCGATCAATCCATGATTCAAATTGATCATTTGTTGTCGGTAGCAATCAGTATTGACGGTTTCACCAGGTTTTAGGAGCTCGTGGTACAGCACACCTTTCTGGTCCCACGAAACACACAGCATTATCTTCTTGCCGAATCGATCTGGTTTTGCAGTCGATGTTGATGGTTGTCCCAGATTAACCCATGATTTTTTTCATTTAGGATTCTTAAAATAAATCTAGTTTTCATCTCCAGTAATAATCCGATGCAAAACCGAGTTTCTTTCGTGTCTTTGAAGCAAAACTTTAATTTTCAAGTATTTTTTCGGTTTTCCATCTGTCTTTCATTCACTTTATGTGGCACCCATTATCCACACTTTTGAATCTTTCCCATAGCTTTTAACCGGTCAGAAATTGTTTGTTGTACGACATTTAACATTGTTGTCATTTGCGTTTGACTCAAAGTGTCATCTCCATCCAATATCGTTTGCAATTCGGCGTCTTCAAGCTTTTTTGGTGGTCTTCCACGTTCTTCATTTCTCACATCAAAATCATTATTTTTGAACCGTTGAAACCATCTCTTGCATGTTGCTTCTGATAGAGCATGATCAGCATTTGCCTCGACAAGCATTCGATGCGACTCTGCAGCACTTTTCTTCAAATAAAAAACAACAAATTAATGCTTTCCGCAAATCATCACTTTCTGGTACAAAATTCGACATTTTTCACACGATGGAAAAATATGATGTTGTCTGTTCAATGACTTGATGTATACCAAATATTTTTCACAGATATCTTAGCAAACAAACAAAAAAAAAAAAAAAAAAAAAATAAGGGCTCGTTCACAACAAATGTTCCCTATCGAGACATTTTTTATCTTGGCGCTCATTTCATACCGGTATACCTGGCCTTGAGAAACTATACAATGACGATCCGGAACAATTTTTCACGACTGTGAGAATGGAAACATAAATCTTTGATTTACTATTCAATTTAGTAAATCAAGATCTTGCTTAGATGCTTAGATTTAAACAGGCCGCCAATATTAACAAAATTTAAAAAACAATCCTTTTGAAATGTCGCAATGTGCCGTTTGTCAACGCTTAAGGAGAGTGAAGAGTTTAAAGTTGAGCAAATACATCCGTCGCGTGATGGTCTATGTGCCACCTAGCGTAAGAACACATATACCATATTTTATGTATCTGCCAAAGTAATGCTGAAGCTGACGCATGTAAAGTATTCTAGTGCCGGAGTCTTACCTCGCAGTTGCCCAGCTCATTCCTCTTCTGAGCATCCTTATTGCCGGATTCAGAATTCTTTCTTTTGTTGGATACATAATTTGCTTGCATTGCACTTTCAGACGAAAAATAAAGCGCAGTTGGCGCCGTGTAATGTTTTTTGTTTCTGTATATCACCTCATCTCAACCAACTCGCTGCCGCTTTGCATGCAGCACTTTGTTAAAGAAACTCAGGATTTTGTCAACTCCATCACTTTGACTCCTTCCTACCGCCAGAGAAATTCCTCCTCAGTGCGAAGCCTAACACAGCACTCTCAATTGGAAAATTGCATTAATAAGCGTAATCTCAAAGAATGGGTTGCCACAAATTTGAAATTCCTGAGACAACAACCAAATGAGCGCATAACACGAGCCCAGGATGTGTTCTCACAATAGCCCCTAATCCGTATCACATTTGTCACAGATATGCGCTTTACATCCGACTGCAGCTAGGAGCTGAAGTGAAATATGAGCAAATCCTCTGGGGAATCCTGAACCGTTTTCTTTTCATGTAAGTTATTAAATAGTCGGACAAAGAAAATAATCCAGCTATTATTGTCCTTTTTGTTCTCTGCCTGTGTGAGGATTCACACAAATCTACTGCGCTGTGGTGAGGAAGATCAACTCGCCCACACCCCTTCCGACACTGTTGCCGTCATCGTCGTCGTCGTGGCAATCATAATCATTCCTGAATAAGACGACACAAACGGGCTAGTCAATTGCAGTCGCAGAAGAAACATTTCCCTGCATGCATTTCCATTTCGGCTTGTTTGTCCTTTAAGCAGCAGCGTCACACTGGCAGGCATCTCCTGCCTCCTCTGTGCATGTACACATTCGTATGAAGAAGCCGTGTATATCAGTGCAGCGCTTTCACGCAATAAAACCGACAAAGGGTTGTGCAGCTTTCGCAGTTGTGCTGCTTTCACAGTTGTCCTGCAATGAAGGAGCACAGAATCGAGGAGGGCGTCGGTGGCGAAGTGTAGTCATGTTTACCCTCTTGTTATCTAAGCTTCTGCGATTTACTTTTGCCCGTAAGCACCCCATTCCAGGAAATGGATGTAATTGCTGCTTGAGTCTTATCGTGGAGCACTTTCCTTTTAGTGTCTTTTAAGGCAGTCCCAACCGACTCAAGTGCACGTTTCTTTCTGTCTTTATACCTTTTCGCCGGTTTTTGATGGTCAGAAAGGTGCACAGTTGTGTTGCAGTGCTTCGCGAATCACTGCGGGGAACGGTGGTGTTGCTACATTTTCTGCATCTTCATGTAAAGTCGATTAAATGTGCGCTGTAAGAAGCGCGCCTCCACCTGCCCTCTGCTCCTACAAGACGCTCCACATCTGAATGCAAAACTTCCATCTCGGAAGTCCTAA